>OY482674.1:114985661-115291581 GCA_960531455.1 Urophora cardui | reverse complement strand
TTTATGATTTTTATGTGCTCTCATAAATACAACATTTATGGTATTAGAATATTATTAATCATTAGTATGAAAAAACAAATTAAAGCGTGAGTAATGAGTATTCATGAACATTGATGTGTAAACAGTTCCGAAATCGGATTTTTATTCCCTTTTCCTTACTCCTTTTTTCCCTGGTTGTCATTTACTGTTTGTTGTTTTTGTTTGTTTTGGTTTTTGATGTTTTTTTATTTCTTTTGATTTTTTTGATTTTTTTTTTTTTTGATTTTAATACTTTATTTAAAATTTTTAATTTTTGATTTTAAATTTAAATTTGATACCTTAAATTTTTAATTTTTTAATTTAAATTTAAATTTTTGATTTTTGATTTTAAATTTTTAATTTTAAATTAAATTTTAAATTAAATTTTAAATTTTTAATTTTAAATTAAATTTTTAATTTTTAATTTTAAATTAAATTTTTAATTTTCGATTTTAAATTTTAAACTTAATTCTTAATTTTAAATTTTAAATTTTGAATTTTTTAATTTTTGATTTTTGATTTTAGATTTTTGATTTTTGATTTTAAATTTAAAATTTTTAATTTTTGATTTTTAATTTTTAATTTTAAATTTAAAAATTTTTAATTTTTAATTTTTGATTTTAAATTTTATATCTTAAATTTTTAATTTTTAAATTTAAATTTAAAATTTTTGATTTTGATTTTAAATTTTAAATTATTGATTTTAAATTTTGATTAAAATTGAAATTTTTTTGATTCTGATTTTTTGATTTTTGATTTTAAATTTTAAATTAAATATTAAATTTTTGATTTTAAATTTTTAATTTTTGATTTTAAATTTTGATTAAAATTGAAATATTTTTATTCTGATTTTTGATTTTAAATTTTTAATTTGTTAAGTTTTGATTTTCGACTTTAAATTTTAAACTCAATTTTTAATTTTTAATTTAAAATTTAAAATTTTATGTGAATTTTATATGAGCTATTGGCCAGTTTTTAATTAAGGAAAATTGAAAAAAATTTTGGATCCATAACTTCTACCAAAAAAATTTTTTCAATTTTCCTTAATTAAAAACTGGCCAATAGCTCATATAAAATTCACATAAAATTTTAAATTTTATTTTAATTAAAATTCACATAAAATAATTATTAGAAAAACGGCCATGTAAAAACATACGTTAAAATTTTTAATTTTTTAATTTTTGATTTTAGATTTTTTCTCTTAAATTTAAAATTTTTAATTTTTGATTTTTAATTTTAAATTTTTTAACTTTTGATTTTTGATTTTAATTTTAAATTTTATATTTTATATTTTTAATTTCTTATTTTCCAGTTTTAATATGTGATTTTCGATTTTAAATTTTAAACTTATTTTTTATTATTAAATTTTAAATTTTTGTTTCTTAATGTAAAATTTTTGATTTTGATTTTTGATTTTAATTTTCAATTTTTGATTTTAAATTTTAATTTCTGATAAATTCAAATCGGTTTCTTTAATTATTAATTTATTGTGTGCGAAAACAGAATATTACATAACCTCACTAACTTCCCCGGCAACCGTCGTACTCCACTTTGCTAAGTGAAAGTGACTGCAGTCGCGAAATAAATATTAGTAATGTGTTAAAGTATTATTCCCCGTTGAGTTATCGGGGTCCTGCCTGTACTTATTTACGACTGTACTTTCCGATTAATTTCATACATAAATCCACATTTCTTAGTTGTAGATATGTATATACTAGGTATCATCCATTACTTACATAAGATTAAATTAAGTAGGATTAGGAATAATTTGCCCTCTTTAATTTTAAATTGTATATACATATTTATAATTTAATATACATTTATCTATATCCCTAGGTGTGCACTACACAAAATGGCTCTACGCGGTAACCATGACAATGCAACGTCAACTTTTCAAGCAGTTGGCCAAGAAGAATGCTCAAATGTGCTGCCCATTGCGTCCATTCATTCATTGGATAAGATTGGCAATCGTGAAATTGTCGGTTACAGCTGGAACGGCACCGCTCGCTATGCCGATCGTACAGACTATCCAATGCCAGCTATACGTTTTCGTGAGGTACCTAAACAATGAAATTAAGGCACTGTGTGCAAAGGAGAAGCAAGATTGAAAGAAATCGAGCAAGGAAGAGGTCAAAGCTTTGTATCGTGCTAGTTTTTGTCAAACATTTGCTGAAGTTAAAGCGCCAACGGGTGAATGGAAAGAAGCTATAGGCTATGGATTCATCTTTTCAGCTTTGGATATCTAGATTGCGGTTTTTATAAATTGTTTTGGTACGTTAATATACTACATAGTTCTATGTTGCTTGTTTTATACATAATTTTTTTTTTATCGTTTTTTCGTTATAGTTTACGATGAAATGCCAATTTCCTTCGATGATGAACACAATTTCGATAATGAACACAAGAAGGCACAATTGCAACGTATGATTGATTTGGAAATTAATCCAGTCACAGGCCTTACCTTCAAATGGGATTACGAGAACAACAAGTGGAAATAAGCTGTAGGAGTGAGCTAGTTCTGTTTGGTTCTGCACTGTGTGCGTGCGCCTATTCAATAAGTCTAAAGCAATTGAATTATAAAAAATAAAGTAATATTCACATTGTCAATAAATATGCAGTTATTGTAAGCTTGGCATTGAAAACGACAGCGAAAGAAAAATAATCCGTAAAGAAGCTAAAAATACAACAAATTTGGTGTTTTACTAAATTTTTTTTCTTTTTCTAAACCGTACTTGGTTTGTCAACAACAGAGGAGTTGCTCTATACTTGGTTTACTATTGGATGGGTTCGTGTTAAGAGCTATTAATTGAAGAACAAATGGATGTAGTCATAGAATTGTTTCCAACTACTTCTTAGGGTTCAGTGACATTTCTTTGCGGAATTCAATCCAAGCCAATTTCAAAATTGATCAGATTAGCGCAGAGAGCTCAGAAAAGAGCCTATTTGTCATATTCACTACCAGGCGCTCATAACAGCTAAGTAACCAACGCATCCAATTGGTTTGAAACTCTGCTAAAAACTCAACTGTTATACACAATAAGACTAGCCACAGAAAATTCACGATTTCCTTGTACATATTACCAGGCGCTCATAACAGCTCAGTAAGCAACCCACCGAGTTGGCATTTCGATAAATGTATCGATAACTGAGTTATCGGTGAAAATTACACTACAATATGGGTATCAAACGAAAGGGGAAGGTCTCAGGTTTCATTTGGATTTCGATATATTTCGATAAATTTATCGATAACTGAGTTATCGGTCAAAATGCGATTGCCCAAAAAACCTTAAAATTAACCAACAATATGGGTATCAAACGAAAGGGGAAGGCCCCAGGTTTCATTTGGACTGCGATATATTTCGATAAATTTATCGATAACTGAGTTATCGGTGAAAATGTGATTGCCAAAAAACCGGAAAATTAACCAACAATATGGGTATCAAACGAAAGGGGAAGGCCTTAGGTTTCATTTGGACTTCGATATATTTCGATAAATTTATCGATAACTGAGAAATCGGTGAAAATGTAATTGCTCAAAAACCTTAAAATTAACCAACAATATGGGTATCAAACGAAAGGGGAAGGCCACAGGTTTCATTTGGACTTCGATATATTATGGGTATAATATGGGTATCAAACGAAAGGGGAAGGCCTTAGGTTTCATTTGAACTTCGATATATTTCGATAAATTTATCGATAACTGAGTTATCGGTGAAAATGCGATTGCCCAAAAACCTTAAAATTAACCAACAATATGGGTATCAAACGAAAGGAGATGGCCACAGGTTTCATTTGGACTTCGATATATTTCGATAAATTTATCGATAACTGAGTTATCGGTGAAAATGTGATTGCCAAAAAACCTTAAAATTAACCAACAATATGGGTATCAAACGAAAGGGGAAGGCCCCAGGTTTCATTTGAACTTCGATATATTTCAATAAATTTATCGATAACTGAGTTATCGGTGAAAATGTGATTGCCAAAAAACCTTAAAATTAACCAACAATATGGGTATCAAACGAAAGGGGAAGGCCCCAGGTTTCATTTGAACTTCGATATATTTCGATAAATTTATCGATAACTGAGTTATCGGTGAAAAAGTGATTGCCCAAAAACCTTAAAATTAGCCAACAATATGGGTATCAAACGAAAGGGGAAGGCCCCAGGTTTCATTTGAACTTCGACATATTTCGATAAATTTATCGATAACTGAGTTATCGCTGAAAATGCGATTGCCCAAAAACCTTAATTGATTTAATTTTACTTTTTTGTGTTGATGTATGATTTTTAAAATTGACTTTTATTGTTGCGCATTGATTAATTAGTATGCACCATTTTTGGGAAAGACTTCTTGGGCTATTGACTTAATGGCGATATGTTTCTAGAATAAAATTCATTTTAAATTATGGCGCGTGTAATGAAATAAATTAAGTCCATTTTAAGTGACATTAAATTACGATGTTTAATATATACATAAGTTCTTTATTCAAGTAATGAATTATAGCATGTAATAAGTGTTGAAATCTGATACAAGTTTATACAGATGTTATGCGCTCAATAATAAAAGAAAACTAATTGTAACAAATCTTAGTCACACCAACAAAATTAGCGCCTATTAAAATTGTCGATAAAATCGGTAGCCAGCCGCTTCTCAATTTACATAAAAATACCTACACCCATTCGTAATTAACCGCTATTATTCGTTCGCTCATACGCGCACTTCTGCTACTGCCATTTAATGGTGTAATCATTCAAACTTCAAAAAACGCGCCGCACCATTGAAATGATGTGTGTACTTGAAATGTCACCACATCAAATCACGGCATATAAATCAATATTTTGACAAAGTGTTAAATTAAATATGCATAAAAGCATACGAAAATTAATCGTTTAAAAAAAGATTTAGCGCACAAATTACTTGAGTATTTTTAGGCTTACTTTGCTGGTGTTACATTTTATATGTATATAAATTATTTTAAAGCGTAAAAATAACATAACCAATGTGCAATTAATATGTCAATAGTGGCGCTTGAATCATTTTTCTTTTTTTTTTTCCTTTTGGTTTTTAATTTCAGTTGAAAATACTCATTGTTTTTGTAATAATGGCATTGAGTTGGAGTTGATATTGTTAATTTATTATTGGTTATAAATAGGTACATAATTTTTAAGTAACTTTTACATTGACGTGTTACTTTTGATTGCTAATATTTCACAGAAAATAAATTTTAATTGTTGAATTATTTATTAATGGATCGCGATTTGCATCGCAAAATATTTAGAAATTTTAAAATCCGCGATCTCGCAATATTGACAATACGGATTGAATGTGTAGCATGAAAATTTTGCGATCCGTCAATATGCGTGTATATTTAGGATTTTGAAATCCGTGATATGGATCGCAATACTGACAATAAACGGATTGAAAGTGAAAGTATGAAAAGGACGGAAGCAAAACACTTCAGAACGTGAGAAATACCGCAATACTCATATTGCACATGTAGCACTAGTTTGCGATTCATCAATCCATTAATATGGATTGCGATCCAAATATCGCGATTCATATCAACAGTGTAACGTTTGAGAGCCAGTGTGTATGCAGTATGCAGTAGAACAGCCGATTTTCATTATTTAGTAAAAGAAATAAAAATAGGTAAAAAAACTTTTTAAGTTAAACGGTTTTATGTTATACATACATTGCAATGTTTAAGATAAATGTACTAAAAACCAAAAAATAATAAAATAGATACAGTCGTGGGAATTATAAACATTTGCATAGACTAGACTAAAATAAAACCGGGGGCACGTCAATTGTCTACAAATTATCGACTTAATGTGCGATAGAAGAATCGTTTAATTCGTCGTTAGGCAGTTGGCCCGCAGACGGTGAGGAAATTACTTACTATTTTCTTGCTCATGGAAATTCCAATAGTTATACACTCCATGTTAATAAAAGAGATGTTTCAACTAGTTTGTCGTTGGACATTCACACGAGGAATCGTTTCACTGCTCGTAGTTTGTCTTTAATCGACAAAACATATGATAAAAGTACTACTCGCTCACCACTATGAAACCCTAAAACTCGCTTATAATCGAGCTTGCTAGCTTTTTTCCACATTCTAGCCCTACTTATCACACGTCCATCGTTGTCGGTTGAACAACTGCCTAATTATAGTGTAACATTACAAAACAAACATTTTAATCAACGATTGTAGACAATTGACGTGCCCCACGGTTTTATTTTAGTCTAGTCTATGCAAATGTTTATAATTCCCACGACTGTATCTATTTTATTATTTTTTGGTTTTTAGTACATTTATCTTAAACATTGCAATGTATGTATAACATAAAACCGTTTAACTTAAAAAGTTTTTTTACCTATTTTTATTTTCTAGTTTTTAGTTTTCATTTCGCATTCTGTTTAAATCATTTAGTGCTTCATTATTGCAAGGTTTCTTGCCCGTTAGTTTATTGCAGTCCAACGCCTCTATACGTAGTCTTTGCAAAGTTCTTACTCTACTAAGAGCCACGTAGGCTTGACCTTCTTCAAACAGTTTCGCACCTAAGTATACGACCGCGTGATCCACAGTGCTGCCCTGCATTTTATGTATTGTAGAAGCCCATGATAGTATTAAAGGCAACATTCTTCTTTCAGCCGTCCCGTAATTGTACTTAGCTGGAAACTGTATGGCTTTCGGGTGTATAAGATGTTTAACTTAAAAAGTTTTTTTTACCTATTTTTATTTAAATAGAGCGACTCACGCGCCACCTAGCGGCTCCAATTTTTTTTTAAACATTTGTAAATTATTTAAGTAATGCACATGCTAAATATCAGCCAAATCGGTCCATAATTAGGATTTTCAGTTTTAATTACCCCGATCTCAGCTCCACCTAGCGGAATTTTTTTTTTAAGAAAATATTTTTATTTTCAAGGTAGTAATACATGTTCCGAATTTCAGCCAAATCGGACCATAAATGCGATTTTTGTAAATATAGCGACCCACGCGCCACCTAGCGGAATTTTTTTTTAAGAAAATATTTCTTTTCAAGGTAGTAATACATGTTCCGAATTTCAGCCAAATCGGACCATAAATGTGATTTTTGTAAATATAGCGACCCACGCGCCACCTAGCGGAATTTTTTTTAAAGAAAATATTTCTTTTCAAGGTAGTAATACATGTTCCGAATTTCAGCCAAATCGGACCATAAATGCGATTTTTGTAAATATAGCGACCCACGCGCCACCTATCGGAATTTTTTTTTCATAATATTGCATTGTCATCGGGGTTATACATGCCTACAAAATTTCAGATTAATCGGTTGACAGGAAGAGGGTGAAATTTGAATTACTAAATTTGACCCAAGAATAAATAATAAATAATAAATAAAAAAAAAAACAAACGGGGTGAGCTAAATAAAACCGTTTAACCTTTAACATACGACGTGGTGGTAATTTTTACACCGACTTACAGTTTCTTTAAATATCTCTTTTAACTTACCATCCAGCAAGTTTACTCTCTTAGTATCTTCTCATCTCGTTGTAATCATTGACCCGTTTTCTTTTTATGGAGGAAGGTGTAACATTTGACGAGAAATGATGATGGTGGTGTAAAAATTACCCCACGTCTAGGGTAACGTTAGTATTTCTTCGAATGCAATTTTTGGAAATTTACCACTTCTCGCTTCTCGGCAGTATTTTGGTGCTTTTAGAATCTCCTCATGTCATCATAATTATCGATCAGTATAGTTTCTATGGTGGAAGGTCTCAAATAACGGATAAATTATGATATCGGTGTAAAAATTACCACACCTCGACATTAACGTAACTTTTTCTTGAAAAATAATTTATTTCCATTTAAAACTCCTCTCACTGGCAATTTGACTAACATGGATTATTAATTTTACCACTTCTCAAATGATTATTGGAAGAAAAATTTAAAAATTCGTTTCGTCATTCATTTTATACGCTCACGTTATTATGAAAAAAAGTCAAAAAGACTGGCCAGCATTTTCTACAAAAAATTTTTTTAAAATAAAATTCCTATTATATATTTAAAAATATATATATTTTTATGAAAAACCGTCTCTGAAGTTTAAAGAAAGTTTTTGTTTTACCTTTTATCTATAAGGTTCTCATGTGATGTTTTCGCTATTTTGAAAGAACAGGGCCTTGTGAATTATAGTAAAATCTTTGTTGACTTAAAAAATTTAATTAATTTTTTTTATCAATTTAATTTGAAAAAGGACTGGCTTCTTTCCAATACAAAAATTATTATAAAAAAATTTATTTTTTATTGAGAGTTTGAAGTAAAATGCGTAGAAAAAAAATTTACCACCACGTCGTAAACTATGCCACAAAATTTCACCTCGTCACTTAAAGGTTAATAAAAACGTTCATCTACTGCCGTGCGGTTTCTTCATTGTTCTAGCATGGAAATAACTAAAAAAAAGTGTAGGGAATTACGTAGGGAAAATTTGAAACAAGCGTAGGGAAAAGTAGGGATTTTTTTCTTGCTCTGTAGGGAATTTCCAAAAAAGTATCTACCATCACTGCGTTTGCCATTGACTCTTATAGGGCCCTTCCACGATCAAATCATTTGATCAAATCGCGTGTCTGTGTGATTTGACGATTTGACATCCACACGTCAAATCGGCATCAAATTACATGCTACCTTTCTATTAATTAACAAAGGAAATTGTTAAAATATAAGCGATTTGAAGCGCGATAAATGGCTGTAGCATGCACAATTAACAATATTTGAATTTTTAAAACACCATAATTATCACTTTTTTGTCCCGATCCAAATTTAATTGTCTTTTTAATTTAATTTTGCGCACTTGCCTACTCACACGTTTGTTTACATTTGAAATTTGATCAAATGGTTGCAACACACGTCAAATGGTAATTTGGCACTGAAATTTGATCAAACAGCACCTTACACGCATCCACAACGCACGTCAAATACCATCCAATTTGATGGAAAACAAAAATTTTTGATTTCGGTCAAATCGGCATCAAACACGTACGTGTGAAAAACACATAGACAATTTTACTACCACAGATACACGATTTGATCAAATATTTGATCGTGGAAGGGCCCTATTAACGATTTGAGTCACTCAAAATCCAAGCACTTTTAACCGTCCCCATAAATCTTAAATTATGGTCTTTTTTACTTAAATATTGCTAAAAATAAATCTGGAATTAATTAGTATTAAATAAATATGTATTAAGATAGTATATGAATTCTATACAATTTAAAACATTTTCCTGCCTATTTTCATTAAACTTTATAAAATAATAGTCAATACATATCGACGCTTCCAAACAAGACTGTACTAAGTCTGAAAACTGTATTTTGCAGGAGAAGCTCTCAAAGTTTAAACTCGATATGAAACTTCGGTTGTATGCTAAGTATATTTTCACTCATAACTTCTGTTTGGATTGAACGATCAACACCAAAACTCGACAATATCAAAATCAGGGTACGCTTTATATAAAACTGTAAGAAAAAATAAAAATTTGCTACGTGTTTTTCCATGGCAAGCTCTCAAAGTTTTTATTCTGTAAACATCTCGAGTTGTATTGTATGTACACTTTTGCTTATAACTTTTGATTGGATTGTCCGATTGATACCAAAATTAGACAGCATCTAAATTAAGAACCACTCTACTTGAAAACGCCAAAAACGGGAAAATGTAATAAGTCGACTCAGTACAGTATTGTTTGGAAGCGGCGATATGAAACACAGCTCCCATATGCAACCCGTCAGTGGAATGTGGATCGTATATCAAACGTCAAAAGTGACATTACTGCTTTGGGTGTTTTTCATTGTTGTTGTTGTTTGCTGTAATAAATTTTGATAAAAAGTAGTGAATCAGCATTGAAAACAACTTTTGAAATAAATTTTTGTTAATTTTAAGATAATTTCCTTAATTATTAATACAAAAACTATAAAAAAAATAAAATGGCTGCTACACTAAAGCCCTACCTAACTGCCGTACGCCATTCGTTAACCGCTGCAATGTGTTTGCAAGATTTCCCCTCCCAAGTGGTGGAACGTCACAACAAACCCGAAGTGGAGGTATGCTCCAGCAAGGAGCTGGTACTAACGCCCGTTGTCATCTCACGCAATGAACGTGAACGTGTACTGATCGAGCCATCTATCAATTCGGTGCGTGTTAGCATTGCCGTAAAGCAGGCGGATGAAATTGAGAAGATTTTGTGTCACAAATTTACACGCTTCATGATGCGACGCGCTGAATCTTTTATCATTTTGCGTCGCAAACCTATCGATGGTTATGATATTAGTTTTTTGATTACAAATTTTCATACCGAACAAATGTATAAACATAAGTTAGTTGATTTTGTTATAAGTTTTATGGAGGAGATCGATAAGGAGATTAGTGAAATGAAGTTGGCGGTGAATGCACGAGCGCGTACATGTGCTGAGGAGTTCTTGAAGAGATTTTAGAAAATTTTGTATGTACGTTTAAGCAAAATGCAATTGTATGTACGTTTAAGCAAATTGCAATGTAAGAGCTAAGGGAGATAAAAAATCACTTTGTATTCCAGTATGAGGTGGTGCATTGAAGCTAACACATGGCCAGCCAAATAAAGTATTCACATTTTTAAGATAATCAAAATTTTAACATTTGTTTTGTATTTTCTAGAAGGCGGATCTAATAAGAAATATGGACAACACTAACAAGAGCAAGTTGGTCTACATAAATGCTATTCTCATGAAATTCGAGTTAATTGGTTTTTAATTAAATTGTCATAGATTTTCGATTGTTTTACATTTCGATGCAACTTCATTTTTTTATTCAATATTTCATCGAAATATAATTTCGAAACTATTTCAATAATAACTTACATTCACTCACCTAAATAAATGCATATAAAACCTTGGAAAATGCAAGATTTTGTTTTAAAATAATTTCATTTAAAATGTGTAAGCAAATATCGGGTTTAACCTCCTAATCAGCCGAAGATTTTCCAAGCCACCACAAAATTAATGCATTTTCATAATTGACCACACCATCTTCATTTCGCTCACATTTCGTAGATTTATTTTTCCTAGGAAAATCTTCATCTTCTGAACTACTGCCGACGCAGTGATATTGTCCGGATGATGTTGCCAGTATGGGCAGATTAGGATGGAAATTAACACCATTGCAGCAGTCGTCGTGAAGTGGTAACTGAAAGTATAGAAAATCATTGAACAAAGCCTGAATGAAGATAAATATGAATAACAAATTTTATAACTCACCGATTCTTCAACATTATTTCGCAAATCCCATATACGCAGCTTCCCCTCAGTATCACCACTCACCAACCAACGCTGTTCATGCGGACTCAAATCGAAATAAATACGCTGATTTGTTGCCACAGTTCGTGTATATGTTCTAACTGGTTCCAAATAGTTGCGCATATCCCACTCTAATATCTTATTATCTACTCTTGCACCACTAAACAAAGACCAACTATCGCCATTTGCTAGTGGGGCATAACGCAGAAATGTTATGCCACCCGTATGACCACCTAACGTGAACAGTGGTCCCACTTTAGGTATACGTAAATCATAATGATTAACGAAACCATTCCAAGATCCAGTTGTAACGGTGCTATCATTGTCTGTGGTGAGTGCAAAACAGGAAATAGCTTGTTTCACCGGTATGGAGGTAGTGTCGCGGCCAGGGCTAGATAAAAGTAATATAAATAAATGAAATCTATCTATATATATATATAAAAGAAATGAATAGACTTGGTAGCCTAATTGGACAATTTGTTCTTTAAAACCTACACATTAGTATCAAATAATTTTATAGATTTCTTATAACCACCAAGAACTTTATCGCCATCATTTGAAAATGTTATAGCTATTGCTGATTCCACTTCATCTACGTTGTTATAACCGCGATATGTGCAGCGCAGTTCACCGGTGAATGCATCCCACATATGTATGGGTTCATGTTGTCGTGATGCCAGCCAGCTAAAATAAGATAAAAGATAGTTAAATCGGGATTAAACGAGGAGAAATAAAGTGTAAGTGGAGTTGATCACCATATACACGGTTCTGATATTCAGAAATACATGCAACAATCTAGACTATTTCAAATTGCTCCACTTACCAGCAAGTCTCGGGCGCATTACTATTCATAAATGGATACCAAACACAATCATAAACCATGCCGCCTTCTTTCACGTGCACCGCCGTACCCAGCTTACATGTGGGTCGCTTAGTTGATACAGTTTCCTCTGTATATAATTTATATAAATCACGTGGAAGTTCTATAACATGCATACCTGTAAATTTTAAACAGAATAATTAACGAAATCAACCTAATTTATTACCATTAGTTAAATATACCGTCCATATGCACCGGCACCAATATACACGTGCCATCTGGTGACCATAAGCAACCTTTCGTATAGCATTGTTTATCCACTGCCGATTTCCACAGGCGTCGTCCCAATTCGACTAGTGAGCATTGAAAGTAATCATCATCACTAAACTCAATGGTTTGTGTCAAATCCGCGGCGGGTAGTGGTGTTCCATTAGCGCTGCACGGTTGTTGGCTAATATCCATATCCACATCATCATTCTCATTTTGAAATGTACTTGGTTCGGTTTCTAACTCAATCATTGGTTCTGTCACAATTTCTTCAGCCGCTGCAGCTTTTGTGCCTATATCGGTTTGGCTCATTTCGCAACTGCTATCAGCTATAGTTGTGTCTCCATTTTTTGTTGGTGATTCAGCTCTTGTGCCTTTTGTTCCTTCGTCGTCGTCAACTTCCAAGTCAACTGTCATACTTGTATCCATTACATCTTTGTATTTATCCTTATTGCGAGTGCCATTTAAGCTGATGGAATATGTTGTACTGCGTGCGGACGGTGCTGATAATGTTTTTATATTAATTACATTTAATAAACATTTTTACATATTGCTACAACTCACCTTCAGTCCCTGCACTCATCGTGCGGCTATGCATTCCTTTATAAACTGGCTCTGTTCTTCAATAAATACGTAAATATAAACTTTTGTGTATTTCTTTTTTTGTAAAAACTGAAACTAAAAACAAGAACTTGTGCAAATGAGCACTGCTGGATAGAAAGTTATAAGGGGCATTTCAGTTATTACATCTGGGTCTGGGTTAAGATAAATTTTTACTGAAACAATCCGGCTCATAATGAAAATTGGCTGCACTTGAAAAGAACTAAAAAGAAGAAGAAACATATACAACATATACCCAGCAGTAAAAATCTGAAATGAATCCTTTATGAATCACTGATGAAATTCATCATGAGGAGGCATCAGTGAATGCTTTCATATAAAGGCTGCTGAATTTTTTCAAATAAATGGTTTGCTTTCCTAATGCCTATATGACTCCGTTCGGAGCCGGCATAAAACTGTCCAATGGTAGGAAAAACAAAAGGAGCACACCTCGAATTGGGAGAGAAGCTCGGCCATAAAACTCGTCAGAGTTATAATTGCGCAAAAACAATTATTCTGTACGTTGAAAAGAGACAAATACTCCCTCAAAAAAAATTTGATTGACTTTAAACTTCAAACTAAATGAAAATAACTATTTCAAAAATTATTTTTTTTGGAAATTTGAATTTAAATTACTGAAATAAATTATGAAACTCAAATGGCGGGATAGCTATGTATTCCATGTTATAAGGAGAAGCCAGTGCGCAGTATAATTTTTCTTCCGGACTTCTTCTTTCCCCTTACGGCAAAAGCAGAAGCTTACAAGAGGCAAATTTGAAATTTGTATTTCCATATATTTTTTATTTTAAATATAATTTGTTTTATAGTTGTCAAATTGAAAAAAATTTGTCAGAAAAGCTGCCAAATGTCAAAAAACCTACCGAAATACAAGCTGGCTCATGGGTTTTTAACCGCCTAGATGGTATTTCGTTTAGTTTTTTCAATATAGCTTGCACCAACGCAAAACGATAGTGATGAATATTCAACAAAGAATGATCAATGATCATTTAGCAGTGAAACAAATTTACAGCAGGGTATATGTATATATATGTATACATACACAAATGTCACTTTTCAGTTCTGCCAAATCAAAAAAGCACTGTGCTGCCAAATCAGCACGGAAAAAACAAATCGAACAGGGCGGATCAGAAATTGAACCAGCAATTTATCTGGTTTAATCGAGCTGAAATCTTTGTTGTTGCATTTACATGCAAAAATTTTTATCTGGGTTAGGATCACCGTATGTGAAACACGGCTATAATAAACTAAATTACCGGTGTCAGCAAAAACAGCTGTTCAACGGTATTTCAGGGCCTCGCAGCTAACGATTTTTTCAATCCCCCAGCTCCAGCTCCTCTGTTTTCGACAAAAATTAACAGGCACTTGCTAGCGTGAGAAATTGAACAGCTGATACCGTAATACCAAATTTTATCGATAGACGACATACGCTGGCTATCAGGTTTCTCACGATAGGAGGTTTGTTTCTTATTAAACTAGCAGCTAGCTGTCAAGTGAGCAAAACGGAAAGAATTGCGCTCATGAAGAGCGAAACGAACAGAAAATCAAGAAACGGAATAATAGTAAAAATTAGCGATTAGTAATTTGAATGCTATTTTTGACTGTTAATTGTTATTTTTTCTAAAAAAAAACATTTAATTTTCTTTATTTCTATTTCAAAAATTCAGAAAATTTCAAAAGTAATAAAATCAAAAGTATTCGTTTGTTTATTTTTTCAACAGCTGTTTCTTATTTTGGCAGCAAATAATTTCAGCTAGGGAAAATTTTACTAGCTGAAATTTGGGGCTGTCAATGGCTCTCTTCTGCTATTTTTTGACTCAAGAAACGATTTTCCAGCCGAAACTTGGCTAACTATTCATAACTAGCTAATAACACAGGTCGACAAAATTTCAACAAATTTTTGTTACAGAAATAAAATTCTACTTTTCTAAAGGATTTCGGTGCGCTGAATCTTATCCCGATCTGGATCACTGCCACGGGAACTCGCCTATTGTCAAAAATAGTGTCGATGCCTCCGAATTGGTATTGTCGTCATAAAAGTCGATAACTGTTGACAGCTGTTGATACTATTTCGGTATTGACGACAACAATATTGATATTCTATTGACGGGTGTAACCCACGGTATATATATTGAGACGGTAATGCCAGTAGGCGGAAATGTCAAATACTGCTTACGTCACAGGACCAATAAAGCCGCGAACAACCAAACAAACAGCTGTGCCAATTGCAAAAGCGTATGAGGACCTGAAACTTTTTTCTAAAACCGAAAGAAATATGGCGGCCAGCGAACTGACATGACCTTTTAATTGGATCATGGGTGTAACCTATATAACACGTCAACGTCAATACATTGATGAAGTAAATTCCAGAATTGCATTGACGCGACGTTGATATTGATACGAAGTGACAATTGATGTTGACAACCATAATAGGGGTGAATAACTCGAAATAGACTCGAAAAAGGCATGCTTTTGTGTAGGTATATATTTTTTATAGTAAAAACATTAGCCTTTTTAGTAAAAAGTTTTTACTAATTACAAGTTCTTAATGTTTGAAGACGTTCGTCTCTCAACCAACCACTTAATTTCGCTCTTCCTCTTTCTTCTGCACAGGCTCGTCCAACAGTATATCCCGACGGCATTTACGCAACGCTTTACGCATTAATATCTCTTGTTGTTCGCGCTCTTTACGCCGCTCCTCCTCTTCCAGCTTTCGCTGTATTTCATCAGCTTCCTCTTCGGCTTTTGAGGATATTTCATGTACCAACTCCAAATTTTCCATTATACCTTTACGTATTAAATAAGAGAAATTCATGGCAGCCGTATATTTGATATCCATACCACCACGACTCGCCAACTCCTGCCAATGCATGAATAGCCAATGTGGATTCTTCAACCATTTAATACATTGCCACACTGGAATGAATTCTTCACATTTATTTAAATAAAAGCTGGCAACTTCTTGTATTTCTGGTTTTTCAGCGAAGAGAACATACGTTTCTTTGAGGGTTTTACGTATTTCATCGAGGTTATGCCACACTTCATCTAAATCTATATTGATTAGCGGATTACCAATGGTGGCTTCTTCGAGCTTTAAAAAGTCTAAGCACGTGAGCCATAATTTTCTGTAGGGTGTGAAACCGGTTATTATGCTTTCGAGAAATTCCAATGAGAGTTCTTCTAAATCGAAGAGGGTTTGGCGATATTGTAGAGTTTTGCCAAGTTTTTCCAATTCTTGTATTTGTTTCCAAGTTTTCTTTACCTTTAAAGTAGAAAGAAACGTAATGAAGTTTGAATTTATCCAGTGTACCAAGTAGTCCCAAGAGCAGTTTTAATCATATATCGACGGCTGAGAATAAGATCGCCCTATTTCAAAAATTGTTTCAAGAACGCCCTATTTGAAAATATGTTTCAATAACGTCCTATTTCAGATTTTGCTTCAAGAACGCCCTATTTGAAAATTTGTTTCAGTAACGTCCTATTTCAGATTTTGCTTCAAAAACGCCTTATTTCAGAGAAAATTCAATATATATTTCTCTGAAATAGGGCGTTTTTGAATAATTGTCTGAAATAGGACGTTATTGAAACAAATTCTGAAATAGGGCGTTCTTGAAGCAAAATCTGAAATAGGACGTTATTCAAACAATTTTTGGAATAGGGCGTTTTTGAAACAATTTTTGAAATAGGGCGATCTTATTCTCAGCCGTCGATATATAGTACTTCTATATTGATAGTATTCTATCTGTGCAATGTGTATGAATTTGTTACGTACAACTTGCCGGGTTACAAAAAAAAAATCACACTCATGGCCACACCCTCATGTGGCATGCCCCTAATCCGCGCAGGTACGCTGGCTAAGGCTAGCTCGCCGGACGGTGGGGTGGATTGTTGCGGCTTTGGGGCAGCCGTTGTACCATACACAAAAAAATCGTACCTGAACTTTGGAAATGGTAGCCTCGGAAGTTTCCCGTCGTTGTCCCGCCCTATGTCAACCCCTCACCCCCTTTCGTCCGCCCCTTAATCCCGCCCTCGGCCAAAGATGGTATCAGGCCGGCCACTCTAAACCCACCCTTCCATGGTCGACAGTGGCTTATTATTTTATGCCGACCCCAAAACGTAATCCCCTTGTTCCCCTTAACCCAGATTAAATCCTCCCATAGGCCATCCCCGGTTTGTCCGTCTAATCCGCATCTGAAAAATGATAGTCACTAAATTATAATAATAAATTAACAAGACATGTTTATTTAACAATATATGGTGTAACTGTGTATATATGAGGTGTACTTATGCCTTTGCATAACTTACTCTATTTATAAAGGCGGGAATTAAAATTCAATAACAATTTCCTTTTTAATCAGCGTATTCTGAGGTTTGCAAAATCCCGCATAGGGGTATACTTTATATAGGCTACTAATTGTACTTAGGTGTACGTTATCAAAAAAAAACTTATATGAATAGTAAATTCAACGTTGCCTCGCAACCGAGTATAGAAGTAAATGGCTATCTAATTAACTGCACTACTAATGGCGGATTCTTTAAAACTCAAAAACCAAATCGAAAGTTATTTTAAATATACGGCTTATGCTTATTTTCCCACATTGGGGTATATTATTAAATCCTAGATGTACTCTTATGGGTACATATATAATTAAGTATGTTGTGACCCAAAAAAAAAATCTTACATATCGGAAATTCAAGATTGCTCTGCAATAGGGTTTAACTTGACTCTATTATTTTTGCACTAGTGGAATAATTACCCGCGTTTCAGTGGCAATGTGGCCAGCTTTTTCCGGCCATACTGGCCGGCAGTAATCGATCGTTTCGGTTATTTCGGTTTTACTTCAAAATTTGCTTGGGCGTTGGAAGTTGGCAACTTCCCAACAGGTGGTATTGGTGATGGCAAGCTTGTGAGCTACAGTCGGCCAATGTAATGGTGGCAAAACGTGGCCTGACCGATTATGTTCTGTGTTCGTAGTGCCTTGCACCCACCCCGATTTCCCGATTGGCGTCGGATAGCTATTCGAGATGGCGTGCAGCACCCGTTCTTGCAATAATTAATTTTTCGCTGACAGCCTTGGAATAAAAGCACATTTTCCATACAAAAATTTCTATTTCGCTAGTTTAGTGAAATATATCACTTACCTTGACAGTAGTTAGTCCACAAAATTTCCATGGAGTTGTATTACAACTCCGCTGCGCCAATATTAATTTGCCAACAAAAACTTTGAAAATATATGGTGGCTTTGATGGCCACGGATCAACTTTTTTTTTGGTTCTTGCTTCGTCAGCTCAGTAATGTAAAAAGACCGAAAATGCCGGAAATGGCGAAAACGAAACTTAGCTGCGGTTGCCTGCCATCTGGTGGCAGTGAAATGCGTTCGCATGTAAATCTGCAGGGTTGCAGTTGCTCCCAACACAGGGTGACCGCAACAGGGCGAGCGCTGCAGATCGGTCTGCCGGACTAAGCGTCGAAAAGCAGGTCGTCCCATGGGTGTCAACGCCGTATGTCCTTGGCGTGGAAGGTCCCCACCGGGCGTCCCGAGGCATCCACTAGCTCATATAGTGCGTTTCCCTTAACTGCCACGACCATCGACCGAAGGTATTTCGGGGCGAGTTTGGCATTAAAACCGTCCGCCGCGTTGCTTTGCTTGAAACTTCTACGATAAACGATGTCTCCTTCCTTATATCGTACTGGTCGGGCTCGGGTGTTGTATGTTTGTTGCCCTTTCCGATAGGCTTCTTCCAAATTGCGGATCAACTTTTCTCGGATGAGCCATGCCCTATCTTCTCGGTTCAGAACTTCTATGTCGCTTTCCCTCAACGCTCCTAACCGCCGAAGCGTCTCATAGGCACTACCATGTTGGATCATCGTTTGACCAAATGCCGCCTTGTATGGTTCCATCCCAATTGCCTCGTGTACCGCACTTCGTAAAGCGAATGCGGCGTGTGACACATACTGGTCCCAGTTTGATTGGTTTGATCCCGCAATATATGTCCTCAGCATGGCCAGTAGCGATCGATTGACCCTTTCCGAAGCGTTCGACTGTGGCGCATACGACGCCGTTCGGACATGGTTCACACCGTAGGTTCTCAGGAATCCTGCGAAAGCATCTGCTATGAACTGCCTACCGTTATCAGAATGTATGGTCTCGGGTACTCCAAAGACATGGAATACCTCCTTCTCCATATAGCTGATTACCCCTGAAGCCGCCGCCTGCCGCATGGGCTTCAAAAAAATAAACTTCGTTAGATGATCGAGCACCACAAATACTACCGTGTTTCCAGTCCGAGAGCGTGGATATGGTCCACAAAAATCAATGTAAAGTCGTTGAAAGGGTCTCTCGGACTGGAAGCGATCCACCATTGGGGTTCTGGAGGAGATATTCGGTGCCTTGGAGCAGTGGCGTAGCTAGAGAATTTTTCGGGGGGGGTCACAGCCAATGTAAAAAATTTACCAAAATTAAAATTACCAAAAAAAAAACTACAATTTTTTTTACAAATGATAAAAATCGCTAGCTTAGAATGCAAATTGTGTAAGTCCTTTTTTAAAACTTTGTAGGAGAGACAAAAAACAAAAAAGAAAAAAAAATTCGAAATGAAAAAAAATTTCTGTTCATATAAATATTTTGGACTTACACAATTTTTTTCGCTTTTTGGACTTACACAATTTGCGTATCACTGAATAACAACGAGTAGAAATATTACAAGTATCTCAGACTTGTTTAGCGCGGTGCGTATTTGATTTTTCTAGCGTTCTACATAAAAATACACTTTTTCATAAAAGTGGACTTACACAGTTTGCACTCTAAGCTAGCGAAATGTAATTTTTTTAGACTATAATTTAACATTTTAGTACACAAATATCGCTTATAATACATATATCAAACTCTTAAGGCCCTTGGCCACTTAAAATCTGGAATGTTAAGAAGTGTATACATATGTGTGAGTGTCGGGTGATTGACGCAAATATCTAAAAGATTTGATTCTCATCAACGCGAGCCCGAACAAGAACGTGTAGCACGACGACTGCCGATTGCACTAACACACAAAAAAACTCACACATACACACTGCTTGACATGCCAGATTGTCAGTTGCCAAGGGCCTTTAACTATACTTCAAAAGTAAGTCTTATATTCTCTTCTGGAAATCTACGCGCATAGGTAGATTTTCAAGTTTTATACGCCCAAAATTGAAGTTTGTAAAATTGTTACAATTACAGAAAAAAAAACATACCCACATATTGGAAATAGAATGGGGAACAATAATTCATCGCTTTTTTCCCGACCCCATACTCTGCACTTGCCCCAGATGGTCGTAACTTAGCATATCTGAAGTTAATTTTTTTGTTTTTTTTCTTACATATTTTTAAGTGCTAGTTTTAGCGTGAATATTTATTATTTAAAGCATTTCATTTAAGTAATCGTGATGAATCCTAAAGGTTCAAGTAATTATTAACACTTTTCAATAATATCCTTGGTTTCCAATAATTCTAAGTTTATAGTTTTAAGCTTTTAAAGTTGGGATATTTAAAAAAAAAATTATCACTATTTTTCATGTTAAAAATTGGTTTTGTTATGTTGCTCTGTCAGACTCAGTCAAATTAACCCTCGGACATGATATCTAGTACAATTAGTAGTTAGCCGACAAAAAATTACGTCGTACAAAGCCGCACTTCACTACTAGATACAGGGTTTTTCATATGTACCTACAATAATTTTCTTTTTGTGCTTTATATTTAATTTTAATGTTTATATTTCTAACGCATATCTTGGTTAATGTAGGTGATGCTCGAAAGTAACCCAGATATTTAGCAGCGATTATTGTTAACTTTTTAGGTAGTATTTTTTTCCAATTTTTCAAAGTTAAGGAAGTACTTATCATAAAAAGGGGCTAAGAATTATAAAGCTACATTTTTTAGAAGATTTTTGAGTATGCAATTTTGCGTCTCATTCAATTGTGATATAATAATATGCAACATTCAACTTTTTGAAAAATTTCATTGGAACGGTCTCACGTACATATAACGCAAACACCCTACAGAAAAAAATTACTAAAATCAACGGAAACTTTTACAGCATTGAGAATAGCACTTTTTACACTAAAATTGGTTGGCTACATAACAGTAAACTTAGAAATCTCCTCAATATCTTCTATAAATTCTGGCCGCGCTTTGAAATTTTTAATCCACTTTTAGAAATTTCTACGATTTTTCGGATTTTTCCATAAGCTTAGAAATCCTGCTTAAGGCGATTTTTATTGAAAAATTGTTTACATTTTTAAACGAAAATAAGAGAGTCAAATTTTCGACAGAACTGTTTGAAATAAATTTAAAAACTCTGGCGTATGATTTTTTTTTGAGTCACTGTATATATTTTTCAATAAAATCGACTTTTAACTAGAGCCCTAGATACCCGGGTATCGAGCAATTCGATCTGATCTTTTTTGTTTGAAGCCCGTTTGTTGTTCAAATGCCCGTACAAACATTCGAGCATTCGAGCTTACAAACAAAAAAAAATGTGTATCGGAAAAACAAAAATAAAAAAAAACTACATACCTATAAAGAAAAAAAATAATAATAAACAAAAGGAAAAAACAAACTTCAAAATACCCGAATTGTTCAAATGCCCGTACAAACATACGGGTAATAAACAAACAAACAACTCTTCGAGCATTTGAACAACAACTGTTCGGGCTACTCGAAAATGTTCAAAAAAAATCGAGAACTCTACTTTTAACACAAATTATTAAAATTTTGCATTAAACAAGCAATTTGGAATAGATGTACACAATAAAATATTTTTGGCCGCATAAAACTTGAAAATCTACCTATGTGCTACGGTTATAAATAATAATTTTCTTATATAATTTAGTTTTTTAATATTCCATTTTGACAGACATTAAGTAAAATCTCAAGTTCAGATACTCTTATACATTGCATATTTATTCCCATTGTAGTTTATACTAATATTATTTGATTAAGATGATAAGTAATTGAAAGAAAACTTGAAATTTTAATAATTGGCGTTACTTTTCTGTTATTAGCATGTTAATAACAGCAATACCGTATAATAATTGTAGCGTTTGTTGAGCCGTAGGGAAGTGCAGGAACCGTAGGAATTTTACCACAAAAGAGCGAACATAAGTACAAAGAATGTAAATTGTGGTAAAATTCCTGCGGTTCTTGCACACTCCTACGTCTCAACAAACGCTAGAATTATAAGTAATACTTCGTGAAAAAGCGCTAAATTTCGAATTACCAATTTCGAAAAATTACTATTCTCATTGATTTTTCCTGAAAAAGAAATGTATGCTAATAAAGTCAAAGATGGTTTTATGGTCAAAACGAATCTTTCGGGGGGGGTTTTGTCCCCAAAACCCCCCCCGTTACTACGCCAATGCCTTGGAGCACTTACAACCCTCACACTGTGCCACGTAATTCCTAACTTCTCCCACCATACCAGGCCAGAAAAACTTGGCCCGCAATCGGTACAATGTTTTTGCCATACCCCCGTGACCTGCTGACGGATCGTCATGTGCCTTTTTAATGAGTCCTAACCTAAGTCCATCCGGTATCCATACCCTCCAAGCTGACTCCTCAGTTTCCTCTGCGTTCCTCGGCCGTATTCGTTTATACACAACGCCGTCTACTATCCGTAAATCCGGCAATCGTTCAGTATTATGCTCCACATATCGTTTTAATGCCGCATACTGTTCGCTGGAAAATTCTGGAGAGGCGAAGTCAATCTCCCTCGTATTATCTAACTCTTCGATTGGCTCCATGTGCATCCGACTCAAGGTATCGGGGACGATGTTTTGGGACCCCTTCCGATGTTCTACCTTGAAGTCGAAGCCCTGTAATTTCAAACTCCACCTAGCCAATCTCCCAGAAAGGTCTTTCTGTCCCATAAGCCATTTTAGACTCATGTGGTCAGTAATAATAGTGAAAGGGAGGCCTTCTATGTATGCTCGAAACTTTTTTATACTGACGACTGCGGCTAAACATTCCAACTCAGTAATGGTATAGTTACGCTGCGCCGAGTTGAGTTTTTGCGACATAAACGCAATCGGTCGCTCATTACCCTCCTCGTCCTTTTGAAATAAAACGCTACCTATACCCTGAGTTGATGCGTCACACTGTATATAAAAATGTTTCTCAAAATCCGGATTAATTAGTACGTCCGTGGAGGTAAGTGCTTCCTTGAGTTTCCCAAATGCCACGACCGCCTCTTCCGTCATGGTGAAAGTCTTAGACTTCCGCAGGCATTCTGTCATCGGCGCTGCGATTGTAGCGAAATTCGCGATAAAGCGCCGGTACCACCCGCACATACCCAGAAAGCGCCGTAGTTGTTTTATGGTCGTAGGCACCGGGAACTCTACAATGGAGCGCACTTTTTCGGGGTCAGTTTTCAGCTCCCCTTGTCCGACAATAAACCCCAGGTATTTCAACTCCTTCTGACAAAACTTAGATTTCTGCAGATTTATTGTTAAGCCTGCGTTTGCCAGACATTCAGCCACCTCGGCTAAGTGTACCAGATGGGTTTCGAAATCGGGAGAGCAGATGAGAAGATCATCGATATAGACGAATACATACTCTCTCAATCGTGCCGGTATTACTTTGTCCATAAGGCGACATAGACGTTGGGGTGCATTACACAGCCCGAACGGCATCACCTTGAATTGATATAGAGGCCTACCCGGAACCGTAAACGCCGTCTTTTCTCTTGAGGATTTCTCTAAAGGAATTTGCCAGAAGGCATCCTTCAGATCGATCCCCGAAATAAAATGCGTCTCTCGCAGTCTAGCTAAAATTCCTTCTACGTGTGGCGTCGGGTAGGCATCCTTTTTAGTACGTTCATTAAGTTTTCGCATGTCCACACACAGCCGCTTTTTCCCTGGTTTCTCGACTAACACAATCGGCGAACTCCACGCACTATTGCTTTCTTCTATTACATCGAGTTTCAGCATCCGGTCGATCTCATCGTAAGCGTGTTTTTGCTTGACTGGTGACATGGGATAGTGGCGCTGCTTAATAGGTACTGTCTCATCAAATACCTCGATTATATGTTCCATAAGATGCGTCCTCCCAAGACCCAGTTCGGCGAATGAGGGGTACAGCTTCTTTACACGTTCTAATTGTCGGTTCTGTTCGGTTGACAGCTCGAGCTGACCCTGTGCATCCAGTTCGGAGACGACCATCGGTGCCACTCCGAAGGCGTCCCAGAAATCGATGCCCAGGTACAGCTCTTGCTTTAAACTTGGGACCAAATAGAGGGTCATAGTTTTTGTTTTCCCTCTCCACGTTATGGCCACGTCAATCTTACCGACGACTGCTTGCGCCACCCCATCCGCTGTTTTCAACTTGTCATGTAATCTTCGCAACTTGGACGCCATCTTTTCTTCCCATTCACGCGCCACCGAACCCAGGCAGCTAATCGACGCCCCACTATCCAACAAACCTTGTATTCTGATGCCCTCAATGTCTACTAGTGTGTATGGCCGCTTATCGATGGAGTCGCGAATCACCGTTTCTTCGATCGTTCGTGTTTCGCGCCTCTTATCTCGACTGCGTTTGCGTAACTCGATGATTTTCCGCCACTTACGACTTGGCTTGAATGACTCCTTATCTACGGCGTCTAGGTTCTCTGATGTTCCAAAAATTCGTTCCCGTGCCACGTCATACCGAGCCTGTCTCTCTTGTAACGTCAAGTAGGGTATTGGACCGCGCACTGGCTTCGATTGGTTGTGCGTTAAAAGCTGTGAATTAAAAAAAAAATCTTTATTGTCTTGGCCGGGGTGATGATCTCCAAGTGTCGAGTCAGAGTTAGAGGTTGTTACTTTTCCGGGGTTAGATGACGTGGGCAAGGCTCCCCGGCTTTCCCGCCACTCTCCAGGTTTTTCGGTTGGCACTCTTCGCAAAGCTGGCGGCTGGGCTGATTACATTTATAGCATATCATGCTATGTAATCGTCCATCGCAGCTGGCAGCGTCAGCCCTCCTGGGTGTGGAGCCTTCCTGCTTAACGCCAATATCGCTCATTGGTTCCCTACGCGTTGGTCTGTCCCTACCTGTCCGCTGAAACGCCTCTAATACCTCCACCGGTTCTTCACCAAGGTCGGCGTCCACTTCGTCTACCGTTTTCCTGCGCTGTGGTTTTGACTCGTATTCGGCTAGGTGTTTCTCCGCCCTACGACATTCTCTTCTCAGATCCTCCAGCGAAGTGATCTGGCAGCCGAAAATCAGGTTCTTCACCCTGGGCTTCAGATTTCGGCGCATGAGATTAACCAAGCTCAATTCCGGTAGTCGCGTTCTCATTGTCAGCTCTAGGCCTCTGACTTCCGCGTAGTACTCCTCGAATTTTTCGTTATATCCTTGTTTACGCTCATTCATGGCTTGGCGGATCTCTTCGTCGCAGTCTGCCCTGCGGAAGTGCTCCACCATCGCTGACCGAAACGCTTCAAAATCTATCACACTATCCTCAGGATGCTCCTCGGTATACAACCAATACCACTCCTGCGCTTGACCATCAAGCAACAGGTGGAAGTTTGCATACAGATCCTGGTGCGTTATATTGTGCTTCTTCCGCAGGGTGTCGACGCGGAATAGAAAACGCTCGATAGGAATGGCTTTAGACCCGCCATCAAATTTAAGATGCCAGTCGCGTATGGCTTTAGTAGTGTATCGTTCGTTAAATGCGTCTCCTCTGTTGTGCTCCTGAGCGCCTGATCGGCGTCCGAACCCTGATCGGTTTTCACTCCTTGAGCGGTCGAATTCAGCGCCGTTTACGTTTGCGCTCCTAGCGCCAGCTTCCCTACGCGGTGTCCACTCATCGCGCTGTTGTCTACTTTGCTCGCGAGAGCCAGTGCCTTCCAAATCCGATAGTCTGCCAGCTATTCCATTCATCTCCTTTTTCAGCGATTGCATGAACCCATTGACCGCTTCAGTAGTGGCGCGGCTCGACTCCAATTGATGTTGCACGAACATCAGCTCAATTTTCTTCATGAGCTCTTCACCTAGCGCGCTGTCTCGATTTGGCGCGACGCCTGTGCTAGCTGTTCCGCCTTGCGGTTCGTTTGCCGCGGCACGCGCTCCATCTTCGTTGTCGCCTTCCTCCGTGCGCGTTTCGTCGCGCGTTTCGGTGCGCCCTCCTTCCGCGGCGGCGGCGTCCATATCAGCGTTTCCTCCTTCGTTCTTATTTTCGCTTCGAAGGCCGGGCCTTTTCGATCCTGCTCCTGGCATCCTAGCGCTTGGCCGCGCACTAATTTCCTTCCGTTTGTTCTTAAGTTATGCGCTCGCGCTTATTCCGTGAACGCACTGACGTATCCTACGATGGCTGATAAGTGTTGGCGCGCTATATCCTTGTTCCTTGGAAAATCGAGCGCGCGTATAATCTCCAACGGCGCGCTTCACGCGCGTCCTATACCGCAGCTGTTACACGTTGTCCTACGATGTTCTAGAAGGCGTTGCGCCGCGTTGCGCGTGCCGCTTCCAAAAAAACTGTAAGGTGACGCTGTCCAATCTGAACGCGCGCGCCCAATACTGGCTAACTAACGCGCAAGCGTTAACGCTCGACTCCTCGTTCCGCGATTGATCAAACGCGCTAAACTATTTTAAACGTCACGCGCTCTAGCGCTCTATGAATACTACTATACTACGCGAAGTATTAGGGCGGTGAGATGGAAATCGATGACGCGGCGTCAAATTGACGAAAGGTTGTTACTATGATGTCGGCGCGGTTGGTCAATAATGATTGTGGGGAAATCGTTCCCCACGAAACTCCGCAAAGTTTCTTATTACAAAAAAAATCTCAAATGTGGTATCAAAAAAAAAAAAAATGTTTATATTGTCATATCAAAAAAAATGTTATGTTATGTTTTGTTCATACCTCCAACAAGGTAAAACTTGTCAGAGAGGGTATGGCTCTAGGTCAAAGTGATGTTGCGGCGTGGTTACCGCCGACGTACCCAATCCCGGGGAAACTCCACAAAGTTTCCAATTAAAAAAAAAATCTAAATGTTAATTCCTTCCTCCGGGAATGTTAGTTCCACGGAGATGCAAAGTCGCTGATAATGTCCGGCAAGATAAAGGAATAGCAAAAAAAATGAAAAGATTACTGAAAAAACTTTAGAAGCAGAAACTGAAGGTAACAAAACAAAAAAACTAAAGGACAATAAACTGTGTCGTTATAAAATCTGTCGTTTAATACAACCGAATCGAGTTCGGTATACTGCTGACGACTCGACGTCAAACGATGGAAGAAACCACCAGAACCAAACCGAAAGCGGTACCGAAATGTTTTGGACCGGCGAGTACACCACCACTCCACACTCTCTTACTTCTGGGGAAGCTAACCCCTCGTCGGAGTGAGGTGATTTTGAAACGAGCTAGGTTTCAATCCCAACGCCAGGACCAGCAAAACTCGGAATGAAAAACTGTGACTAAGTTTGAAACAGACGTGGTTTTATATACGTGGTAAATAAAACGCCAAATAATAATATTGACCAAACAAACTTTAAATTAACCAAAAAGTAACTAAATAAAAAGGAACGAGAAAAAAAATAAAATAAAAACTGAAAATTAATAACATAGTGACTCCATAACCAGATGCGGTTCTGTTCTCCTAATCGTCGTCCGTCGTTTCTGTCCCCCATGAAAAATGTCCCCAAAACCCCCTTTCTTGGCTGTCGATACTATACGCTGGCACCTTACCGGCCAACGCAGCTACCAGAGCAGCAATTCCCAACCCAAGCGGAATCTCTTCGCAAACACTATCGTCCACATTACAACAGCTAAACGAGCTGCCTGCGAACTGACCCCTTGTGGATAGCGCCAATCATCCAACACTATCGTCCAGCGTAAATAGTTCCCCAAAACGAGCTGCTAGACGACCAAACGCCACCCACTTAACCCCCACACCCTCAACACTATTGATTAGCTAAACTTAGCCAACTCAAGCTGCTGAGCGGTAACCTTGAAAATGGATAATTACAAAAATTCAAAAACGTTAACTTGAGAAAAAAAAAATTATTGGAAACCCCCTACTTACAACGCGAAATATTTCCGAGGCATGTCCGGACTAAACAAAAACAACAAAACTCTAAGGCCTCACAAGGCTGTGGGCCCCACGTTGGGCGCCATTTATGTTACGCGCACAACGTGTGGCCTCGATACGATGTTATTGTATCGTAGCATCCCGTTTTCGTGGGCCCCACGTTGGGCGCCATTTATGTTACGTACAACTTGCCGGGTTACAAAAAAAAAATCACACTCATGGCCACACCCTCATGTGGCATGCCCCTAATCCGCGCAGGTACGCTGGCTAAGGCTAGCTCGCCGGACGGTGGGGTGGATTGTTGCGGCTTTGGGGCAGCCGTTGTACCATACACAAAAAAATCGTACCTGAACTTTGGAAATGGTAGCCTCGGAAGTTTCCCGTCGTTGTCCCGCCCTATGTCAACCCCTCACCCCCTTTCGTCCGCCCCTTAATCCCGCCCTCGGCCAAAGATGGTATCAGGCCGGCCACTCTAAACCCACCCTTCCATGGTCGACAGTGGCTTATTATTTTATGCCGACCCCAAAACGTAATCCCCTTGTTCCCCTTAACCCAGATTAAATCCTCCCATAGGCCATCCCCGGTTTGTCCGTCTAATCCGCATCTGAAAAATGATAGTCACTAAATTATAATAATAAATTAACAAGACATGTTTATTTAACAATATATGGTGTAACTGTGTATATATGAGGTGTACTTATGCCTTTGCATAACTTACTCTATTTATAAAGGCGGGAATTAAAATTTAATAACAATTTCCTTTTTAATCAGCGTATTCTGAGGTTTGCAAAATCCCGCATAGGGGTATACTTTATATAGGCTACTAATTGTACTTAGGTGTACGTTATCAAAAAAAAACTTATATGAATAGTAAATTCAACGTTGCCTCGCAACCGAGTATAGAAGTAAATGGCTATCTAATTAACTGCACTACTAATGGCGGATTCTTTAAAACTCAAAAACCAAATCGAAAGTTATTTTAAATATACGGCTTATGCTTATTTTCCCACATTGGGGTATATTATTAAATCCTAGATGTACTCTTATGGGTACATATATAATTAAGTATGTTGTGACCCAAAAAAAAAATCTTACATATCGGAAATTCAAGATTGCTCTGCAATAGGGTTTAACTTGACTCTATTATTTTTGCACTAGTGGGATAATTACCCGCGTTTCAGTGGCAATGTGGCCAGCTTTTTCCGGCCATACTGGCCGGCAGTAATCGATCGTTTCGGTTATTTCGGTTTTACTTCAAAATTTGCTTGGGCGTTGGAAGTTGGCAACTTCCCAACAGGTGGTATTGGTGATGGCAAGCTTGTGAGCTACAGTCGGCCAATGTAATGGTGGCAAAACGTGGCCTGACCGATTATGTTCTGTGTTCGTAGTGCCTTGCACCCACCCCGATTTCCCGATTGGCGTCGGATAGCTATTCGAGATGGCGTGCAGCACCCGTTCTTGCAATAATTAATTTTTCGCTGACAGCCTTGGAATAAAAGCACATTTTCCATACAAAAATTTCTATTTCGCTAGTTTAGTGAAATATATCACTTACCTTGACAGTAGTTAGTCCACAAAATTTCCATGGAGTTGTATTACAACTCCGCTGCGCCAATATTAATTTGCCAACAAAAACTTTGAAAATATATGGTGGCTTTGATGGCCACGGATCAACTTTTTTTTTGTTTCTTGCTTCGTCAGCTCAGTAATGTAAAAAGACCGAAAATGCCGGAAATGGCGAAAACGAAACTTAGCTGCGGTTGCCTGCCATCTGGTGGCAGTGAAATGCGTTCGCATGTAAATCTGCAGGGTTGCAGTTGCTCCCAACACAGGGTGACCGCAACAAAGTCATCCAAAAATTTTGTGCAACTGGCAGTTTTACGCATGCGCCTCAATTACATTTAATGTCATCTGTGAATATGTGTGACAAATACATTCAATTGAGTTCAGAGGCGTTTGAAAAAAAATTGAAAGGCATCATTGTGTTCTAGGGGACTTATACCCCTTTGATTTTAGTTTGAATTTGTTTATAATTAATATAAGAAATTTGCCACATTTATTTTAAGATGCAAACTTTTGTGAATTTTTTTTTATGAAAATTAGTGGAAATGTTCTAGAAAAATCTATTTTCTATGCACTCATATTTTTATGAATCGCGGCGGAAAACGTTTCATGTTAAAATCAAAAAATCCTTTTTAGTCCCGGACTACTGCAGTATCTTTCAGGCATTGATACGTGCAGGCGATTCCCAGTGTAATCGCTTTTTTGGAAATGGCTGCTGCAGATTCGAATGTTTTTAACAACGTCGTCAGGCATCAGACCGCACGCATGCATCCATTGTTTGCAAATGGTTTCGTCTTTTGGAAATCTATTTACATATGTATATATATATTTATATAACCAATAATGCACTCAAAACGAAATACGTATGTAAAGCTATTTTATTTATTTTATCCCTTTTATTATCACAAATATAGCACCGCTTCGACATTTTTTAATTTTTTAATACGAGAATCAAATAATAATGTAAATTCCCTATAATTTTTTTTTATGTGCCGTCACTGCGGTTTATTTTGAATTCATATGTCATTTTTCAAATTTGATTTCTCGGTTTTCTCTTTCTTTTTATATATGTCTGTACTGTAATGTTGGCTGATGGAACTCGTAGGTATTACGAATATAGAAGTACTATATATATGATTTTAATAATAATTTGGCAAAATCACAATCACCACTACAACTTTTTAAACCTAACCTAGCCTAATATTTTCCTCAATTCGTCCAAATATCCCTTATTAATTTACACACTCACCTCCACTGCAGTCTCCGTCACCTTCTTCGGATCGAATATCAACGAAAATGCCTGAATTTCCTCATTCAACGATTCCAAACGCTCCTCAAAACCAATACACTCACTCGAGTGTAAACGACGAAAGTCTTCAATGTCATTCTTTTGCTCTTCGCGTAAACTACTCAAACGTTGCATGATCTTGTGTGGCCAAGCGTACACCTGCCATTTCATAGCGAATTGTGTATCGCTAATATTATAAAAGAAACTATCCAACATTTCATATTCCAACCACATTATTTGTATATCCCCACGCAATTGTTCCGCCACATCCGGCAAGGTTGCGGCGAAATCGCGTATCTCATAAAGATGTTCAATACTTTGCGGACGATCGTTAATCTTCTGATAGGTGACTGAGCAATGCTCCAGCAGCGCTTCATTTATATCCCACATGCGCTGCACATAATATTCAAATAAGCGCTTAATGATTTCAATATGCTTTTTAATCATCGACTGTTTCATTTTGTCGACATTTATTTGAAAGGGACCAATTGTTATATACGCGGGTAGGATATCACGTAGTTCTTGTTTTTGACGTTTGTGCTTTAAAATGTCACTTTTCACCTCATACGAGGAATGGTTAAGCGATTGATAATGTCGCATAAAATCGTTAACATTCAATAAATAAAAATCTATGAAATGTTCGTAGAGTGCGGCGTATGAATTAAGTGGCAACACTGCTTGACGATAATAATGATTCAACAAATCGTTACGTGCAATAAAGAGCTCTTCGATCAACTCTACTGTTTCGATATACAAGTTGGGCGCAAATTTCAAGTTTTGTAATGTTTCAGCTTCAATGCGACGTATGCCGCTTGTCTTCTCCAATGACTTTTTAAAAACCTCTGTGAGTTGCAGCGCAAAGTCTTCAGGTGCGGTGGTGTAGACAACTTTACGCGCATCCGATACGCTTATGACTAGATAGAAAATTGGCTTGTCAAATGCAAATTCTGTGTTTATATAATCGCTAGTCCATTTGTATTCATTCGGCTTGAGTGTTAAAAATTGTCGACATGGTTCTATTAGATATGCGCTAAAGCCTTCAATCGATTTCTCCAACAACGCTTGTATCGATTCTTGCATACGAAACTTCACTTGGACTATAAACTTTGAAATCTTACACATTTGATAGACCGACCAATTATCGAGTGAGATATCAAGCCAACCTTTGCCGAGCGGACGCAGTACCATCGTTATGCCAGCGGAAATTTTTTGCGGCCAAACATTTTTCAAATAAGTAGCAACATTATTACTATTCGATTGTTGTGTTTGCAGAAAATCGCTAAGTGCTGTCGGTTTAGCAAAACCAATAAAGAACATCGATAAGGTTTCGATATATTGACATAGCGCCGCCACATTGGACATGGCCTCAATGCCAGCGGCCACATAGTACAACGTAGCACGTAGCACGCGATAACGTAAGTCCGTTACATCGATTGCATACGCCTTCACTTGCTGCGTCTCAATGTTGCTTGCTGGCGATTTAAAAGCGCGTGGCAGCGAATTCGTTATGATGCCATCGCCAAATTCAGGAAATTCTTTTGGCATTAATTTCACAAACTTCTCAAATTCATAACATGCCATCACATGCTCGAATACGAGATAAACTTCAGTGCGCAGCTGTTTTTGAAAGTTTTCCATTCGTTCGCGGCCGACGAACAGCTGCTGTAACAGTTTTTCAATGCGTTTTTGCGGCAAGAAGCGGCCATCTTCTAAATCTTGCAGCAATACGCAATCCACTATCGACTCCATTTTGATTAGCCGTTCTGCCAAGTTGCGTTCCTGCACAGCTTTACACAAACGTTGCACGAAAACTTGCGGATTATCGGCAAGAAACAGTATTTGTATGCTTGGTACCTCGTAAAATGTATCATCACTCAATCTCAACACAGTCCATTTGTGCGTTCGACTGTTATAAGCACTAACCGCTGCATATTGCCACGCATATTCACGGAGACTCTGTCCCTTTGGTAGGTAAACATGTGCTGGCACTGGGTATACGCCATCTTCCACTTTACCCAAAGCCAACCATGCTGCCGGTGCATGTGTTTCATAATCGGTATTATCAAAAAAGCTTAGAGGCAGAAAATGTTTAAATGCACACTCGGAGAGTGTGTAATAGAGTTCTTCGGTGGGCATCAGATCCTCATCGGTCACTGCCGCATCGCGTAACATTTCCAACAAATCGAATTTGGCGTAAAGTCTGCGTCGTCGATCGATTTCGACATCGCGTGGCAAATGCCGGTGCGGTACTCTGCGCATCATTTGTACTTTGGGCAATATAGTTTGTATGGGGAATTTGTGTTCTCGTCCATTCTTGCCATCGCCCGTTAGTATAAACCATTTTTGTGCTGTTGCGATATTTAATTGACTTGTTTCTAGCGAATCGTTTGTTATAATAACTGGTGGAAATGCGGTCGGTTGCTCCTCGATAATTGGCGCACATTTCGGTGAGTGCTCTACATTGTCTACCTCAAATTCGATTAATTCATGTTTGAGTATGTTGGAGGAGTAGAGATGATGCATTATGTTGGTAGGTTTGAACAGAAATTAATTCTAGCGTTGGTTATATTTTGGGTTATATTGCAGTAAATTGATTTTCAGATATTTTCATTCTTTATTTTATCTCGTTCGTATTTAATTTTTGTTTTTGAAACTTTCGAGCGTTGCCCATGAGTGTTGTTAAAGTTTATTTATGAAAAAATACTTGGAAGTGTTGGGTAATTTTTTTTATAATGATACACCGATCATTTTCTGACCATTAGTTACTGTTAGGGATCCCCGAATTGCATAAGGGGTTGGAAAATTGAGAAAAGTGTGGATTACAAACCATGTCTGAGATGAGCATAGAGTCATAGATATCGATATCAGCCTCACAGATCGAACTCTTTGAAGCAATAAAATTAAGTGGGAGGTTCAAACATTATTCAATGTCATGGTGTTAGCTATGGATTCCATTCAATATTCTTCCTCATTCTATATTCTATTGAAAATACACCCCGTTTCGCAAGCCAGTCTCCACATAACTTGATTCACCAGAGAAACATGTAGCAAAACATCTCGTTCAATAACCCGTCTCCACGTGGCTAATCGTGATTCAGTTTGACATTTCTCTTTCTTGTTCTTCTTAAATGTTTGTATGTTTGCTTATTTGTGCGTCTTTGTTTTGTCTGTGTGAGATTTCGATAGATTTTCGATACAAAATTAGAGAAGACATCGTTATCATCGAGGTTGGCAAGATGATTCAGAATGAAACAATTGTCGTTTTCGATTCGCCATCACACAAGCGAGGTCGGATCGAACAAAAATGTTTGAACCCATAATGAGTAGTAGCCATACTCGCTAACTGGTCGATAAAAATTTCCCTCTGCTCGCTATCATTCACATATAAATTTGACAGATAGAAATTTATAGCGAGCAGAGAAATTGTGAATCGAAAGCGGCTAGTGTTTCAATCTTCATCCGCTCTCAGAAATTTGTATGGAAATTGGCGAGTTTCGGCACTGATTTCCGTGTCGAAACAAGATTGAGAGAGAAAATACAGAAAAAAGAGCAAAACACGTTATGTGGAGACATGGTATAACTCATCTTTGTAATCTTCTTCTTATGCATTATCTTCAACAAATTCCTATTAAATAAATATCTGCTACTCGGTATCCACTTGCTGTAATTCGGCAAAAATAAAGAGGCTCCAAATTACCATAATCAAGCTTCGAGTCAGATATCTGAGATCACAAAGTTCCTAGAGAAAAGTAGGAATATTCCTGCTAAAGCAGTTAGGACCTCTGTAGCTTTGAACTGAACTATATTTATTTAAAAAGCTTTACATTTAATTACTCTTCGTTAATCCAGTAACTATATACCAATTACACTGGATCACAAAATGAAATTTTTTGTCTGTACTTTCAACGTGACTATCCTACCTATATGTAAAATCGGTCGCTGATTCCGAAAATCGGGTCATACCCGTAAATGCGCTGTTACCTACTGCGCTGCCAATGTGCTGCTACTGCAGATGTGTAGGTATTGGTATAATATGCATAGAATATACCCGTGCAGAGGCATTGCGCGACCTGGCTGTATTTACTTGATCGCCTATAACTTTTCCATTTTACCATGGATTTTCTTCGTTGATAGCTTATCTTTTTCCCAATAGAATGGAGCTTCACGTAAAGGAGTAAAACCGAAGGTGAAAACATTGGTTTTAAAGATATTGCCTGACAAAGTCAATTTTTTCTTCAAAAAATCGTAAAAAATCGAAAAAATTCAAATTGAATCGTTAATATTTCAGAAACTATAAGAGTTAGGGAAAAATGTTATAGCAGCCATGAAAAGGAAATTTAATTTTCTTTCGTTTGGTGTCACTCCAAGGAAGATAGCTTACTGCGTTAAAGAGGTATAAAGGATTAAGTGGAGCAATTAGCCAAATAACGGTAAATTGCCGATATCTCAAAAACCTTCCCATAGAATTAAAAATGAACCCGATTTTCGGAATCAGCGACCGATTTTACATATAAATAGGATGGTCGCGTTCAGAGTATTTTTTGGCTGTAGAGCAGTGTTATTAGTTTATAATAATTTAATTCAATTAATTATTTAAAAATACATATTGCATGCTCTATAAAATTCACCAGTACAATGCAACCAGTACCAAACACACAGCATATGCAGCACTTCCATCCCTATTTCCTGCATTTTGCACATCTTTGGCATAATCGAAAAACATAACCGTTACCATTAACGGCACTTCGATTACCTCATCCATATCAAATTCCAAATCATGACGTTCACCAAAATGTAGCAAAGCTTGTTTCACCAAAGATTGATGCTCAATGCCATTCACCGTAAAATCACCCACTAGGAATTCGTAAGCAATGTTAAGCAACATATTGCGACAAGTAAAACTTTTCGCTTCTGCATTGAAATCACCGCTAATGGGCGCAAAATCCATGGATCGTCGTATGTGTAGTGGTGTCCATTTTGTGGCACTAAGATTTGCTGGGCGACCCAATTGTGACACGTAGATTTGTGTTGGAATTGAATCAAATAAATTGCTGTTTGCGCCAAAAAGTTGTTTGTTGATTTGCGTTTGTAAATTAATGCAAATTTCAGAGTAATTTCGGGTTTTCTGCTGTGCCGGTAGTTGTTTTGTTAAGTTCTCCTCATCATAACGCAATTTGCATTGTTTCAATGTGCTTATGCCATAATTTATAAATTCTTTTGCTTCCGATTTATGGCTGCAATGCGCTTGCTGTGTAGTGAACAGGGTGAGTGTATGATTTTCGTATGATTTTGTGTTATTGCCATGGAAATAATCCAAAACTTGATTTGCAGGCGATAGCGCTTCGCTGGCATTGTTTGCTATAAAACGTGCTATAATTATAGGTTCACCTTGCGTATAACCCAGAGGCCCTGAGATGAGCTTTTTCACACTTTTTGGCTTAAAAGCTATCGCTTTTAGTTGCTTGCCAACTTCATTTACCGTTAAGTTTTTATAAATGTAATCAACTTGAAAGTGTTGCCATATTTCTTCTGTATTGTTAGTTGGTATGTTTGCTGTTAACAATAGTTCTACCATACCACCCAAGAGTTGTGTGTAATTATGTAGCACTGTCAATTTGATTTGTGTGACGTAGCTTGTTTTTAGGCGCAAATTGAGGGCAGTGCTGTTATTTGTTGGCAAGACTTCACATAACTGTTGTTGGCAGATTTTTACGGTAAGATTACACGTTAGACTAGCTGCGTGTTCCAAATCACTAGCGTGCCATAACGGTTTCAAGAGTAATTGGTGTTCATTTAAAAATGTTTGCAAGTTGTTTGCGTTTGTTTGTAACTCTTGGAGTGTGTCCAGTAAACAAACGATTTTGAATGATTTTAAAAATTTGACAGCTTGCTTTATTTGACAGTGTGGAGGTTTGAGAGCGTGCGGAAGATCTGTGGAGGTTGCAGAAAAAGTCAAGAAAATGTCTATAATGCTCAAAATACCTATACAAATCTTTTGAAAATGGAATCATACAAATTTTTACTTTATTCGCTAACCGTGTCTTTTATGCAAATCACTTACCCAATTGACTCAACGTCATTGTTTTTGTATTTAGAAATTGCAACGCTTCACCATATTCGTAGTGCTCTAAATTTCCGTCGCTATAGCCGCGCCAAACGGGTGCAGACCACTTATTATAATGATTCAAATTCCAGTCAATTTTAGGCGCCTAGAAGTATGTAAGGAAAAATGAAGAATATGATGACAAGACAGGAAGCCAGAGTAAAATGAGGAATAAGGGAGAACGTTTATTTATTTAGGACCCTAATTTGACAATTAGAACGGGGGACACAATATACTTCTAAATGCAAACCAATACATACTTCCTTTAATGCTGTTTTTATATTCTCTTTTTAACTTACCTTCTGTTGCTCACGTTGTCTATTCGTGCGAAAAACGCACAACCAACCATCATTCACTTTGCACGATGGCAAACCATGTTCATATTGTCCTGGATCATCCAAAGGATTTTTCATTTCCTTACGCAACGCATTCGCCTTACAATTGAAAATATATAATGCCTCTGGTATGCAATCTCTATCACAACAACAGCTGACATCGCAAGCATCCAAAGTGAGATCACATGAGCAATAGTAAAAACCAGCATGAGTATTAACTACAGTTGCGCGAGCATTTAATACATCATTTGTAGCATCGAAAGTAGTGGCAATCGTTGTTGTTACTGGCTTTGTGGTGGCAGTTGTTGCAATAGCAGTTGCTGTTGTTGGTGCAATTTTTGGCGTCTTAGTAGTTTTTAAACGTGGTGGAAATATTGCTATGATGGACTTGGGTTTTATCGTTGTTGCAACAGTTGTTGTTGTAGTTTTCATTGTAGTGGTAGTTGTTGTTGTGGGCGTAGTGCTCTCTTTTTCGAAATCTGTTATAATCGCAGTGCTTATGTCCACTGTTGCTACGTCGCTCATACTTGTTGTCGTCGTCTCTGTAGTATCCGCTACTGGCAATTTCGTTGTACTAGTTGTTGTAGTGTTGTTGCTGCCTATATTCACCTTTGATGTGCCAATTTTGACAGCTACTACCGTTAGCTTTAGTAGTAAGAGGAGCGCAATTGCACTCATTGCCAGTGTTGCCCCCATTTTGTTGGATCAAATTTTCAATCCAATTACTTAAATTCTACTCCGTATTTGGCGAAATTTCGAAAAATCAAATTGAGATCGATGATGATTTTGCCAGATGAGCGTGTTTGTAGTTTATATCTGTTGAAAATAAGATTTAAAATTTTTAACACAAGTTAGTATTAGGCTCAGAAAAATCCACAAAAAATGTGCTAGTAATAAACACTAAAATTTTATAGTACTAAATTTTAAAGAAATCAATTTTTTAGTACAAAACTGTTTTAGTACTAATGGTGCATACTAGAAAACAAATTAGTGCTAAAAGTTTAGTACTAGCAATTGAGTACTAAAATAGTTAAGTGCTAGCAATTTAGTTCTAAAATAGTTTAGTACTAAATTGATAGTAGGTACTTAACTATTTTAGTACATACTAAATTTTTAGTACTAAAATTCAGTACTAAATTTGTTTTCTAGTATGTATAAACACGTACAAAACATATAGTTTTAGTACTAACTCTGCACACTACACTCCACCACGTCTAAACCGAACTCACCTTTCCACCCCCGTATATATCAAATCCGGTTTACTAAGACCCACTCCACCACCACCAAATTTCTCACGTATGCTATCGTACCAAGTGAGCGGCGCTAGTTTCCAAGTTAACAACTCCAAGCGATGTGCACCCGGCCGCGTTGGTATATGCACAAAGCCGTAACCGACTGGCCAACTGTTTTGTAGAAAATTCACTGCATGCACTTCCACATGCAATTTGGGCCAACCCTGCACCGAGGCGGTAGCCAAGTGTATGTCCAGCGGATGAGCGAAATCCGATGATTGTTCGAAACGATGGGCGCAGACAAGCGTCTGACCGTCAACTTCACCTTGTACGAGTCGCCAAGCGCTGCCTAAAAGGGGCAAAGGGCAGTTGCTGTATATTTTATCAGAAATAATTAGCTGTGGATGTGTGTTTGTATTTACCGCTTTGTAAACTCCACTTGCAGTAAACGTGTGGTTCAGCAAAATCAACGGCTTTCAAAATTTGTCCAACAATATGCACTTCCGCCATCAAAAGTATTTTGTTTTGATTTCAGTTAAATAGGAAAAAATGCGTTTATCCATACTTTTGCAAATTGTAAATGTGATTTTTTTAAATTTCTTGTTATAATAAAACAGCAAAGAAAATCCTTTTGCTAAAATGCATTCACTTTTTGTCGTTTTAACGTTTTGTTTATTTGGTTTGATTACCTTGGTTACCGTTGAAAGTTGCCACAGGCGCGCAATCCTTTCAAACAACCCTTGCTTACAGTGTATGCATTGAGTACACCCTGTGTGGTGAGTTTCCATACATTACAAGTATTTTTCCGCAAAAGTTTAGGGGTGGAATTTCGGAATCATTAGCCTGCGGCTTAGTATAACTAATTGATGCTTATATATATACCTAACTATAGTCTAAAAGGTTCACTGGATCTATTGGACTTTATCCATGCTATCACTGTTCTGGAATACTTATCTCGAATACACCAAAGACCATATAAAACACCCAGAAAAAAATTGTTGTGAATGTTTTTTTTTTTTCGGGTGCAGTCTAAACGATTTTGGCCGAGTCCAAAGAATCTCACCTTTCGGTTCTATTTCCTTATAAATGGTGTTAATTCGAAACCCTAGCGGAGAATAATCCCAATCTTTCTTAACTTAAGTGTGCTCTGTTCAATCCACAAAAAAAGGAAATTCCACAGTACGCGCCAATTATCGTAGGACAAGCCTCCTGAATATCGGTATACGATCTTAGCAAGCGTATTGTGTGAAAGATTGAAGCTCACGGTCAACAATTTGATTGGAACTTATCAGAATGGTAAGCCTATCATCGACAAGATCTTCACAATCCAAGGAAAAAACCCATGAAAAAGGAACCGACACACACCATCTCTTTATCGATTTTAAAGCAGCTTATGATAGCACTAGGCATGGGTAACACTGCGCTGCGCGGCGCAATTGCGCTGACACCAACCCTGGTGTTATTGCGCTAACTCCGATTTGGGAAATGCGCCAACTCAATATAGCGCCAACTCAATATAGCGCCAACTCAATGTAGCGCCAACTCAATGTAGCGCCAACGGGGTCTCTAGCTCTTCAAATAGCGAAGTTATAAGCAAAAGAAGTTCATCATCTGATTTTAATGAGTTCCGGATCGTAATGAAATTGGGCAACATTTCTTCGTTTTTCTCTGAACTTTCATTTGCGCCAACTTTCATGGCTCTAGCTCTTAAAATAACCAAGTTACAGGCAAGAGAAGTTGAGTTTCAAAACGCCTAGTTTGGGGCCTCTAGCTCTTCAAATAGCGAAGTTATAAGCAAAAGAAGTTCATCATCTGATTTGAATGTGTTCCGGTGGTCGGATCGTAATGAAATTGGGCAATATTTCTTCGTTTTTCTCTGAACTTTCATTTGCGCCAACTTTCATGGCTCTAGCTCTTAAAATAACCAAGTTACAGGCAAGAGAAGTTGAGTTTCAAAACGCCTAGTTTGGGGCCTCTAGCTCTTCAAATAGCGAAGTTATAAGCAAAAGAAGTTCATCATCTGATTTGAATGTGTTCCGGTGGTCGGATCGTAATGAAATTGGGCAATATTTCTTCGTTTTTCTCTGAACTTTCATTTGCGCCAACTTTTATGGCTCTAGCTTTTAAAATAACAAAGTTACAGGCAAGAGAAGTTGAGTTTCAAAACGCCTAGTTTGGGGCCTCTAGCTCTTCAAATAGCGAAGTTATAAGCAAAAGAAGTTCATCATCTGATTTGAATGTGTTCCGGTGGTCGGATCGTAATGAAATTGGGCAATATTTCTTTGTTTTTCTCTGAACTTTCATTTGCGCCAACTTTCATGGCTCTAGCTCTTAAAATAACAAAGTTACAGGCAAGAGAAGTTGAGTTTCAAAACGCCTAGTTTGGGGCCTCTAGCTCTTCAAATAGCGAAGTTATAAGCAAAAGAAGTTCATCATCTGATTTGAATGTGTTCCGGTGGTCGGATCGTAATGAAATTGGGCAATATTTCTTCGTTTTTCTCTGAACTTTCATTTGCGCCAACTTTCAGGGCTCTAGCTCTTAAAATAACAAAGTTACAGGCAAGAGAAGTTGAGTTTCAAAACGCCTAGTTTGGGGCCTCTAGCTCTTCAAATAGCGAAGTTATAAGCAAAAGAAGTTCATCATCTGATTTGAATGTGTTCCGGTGGTCGGATCGTAATGAAATTGGGCAATATTTCTTTGTTTTTCTCTGAACTTTCATTTGCGCCAACTTTCATGGCTCTAGCTCTTAAAATAACAAAGTTACAGGCAAGAGAAGTTGAGTTTCAAAACGCCTAGTTTGGGGCCTCTAGCTCTTCAAATAGCGAAGTTATAAGCAAAAGAAGTTCATCATCTGATTTAAATGTGTTCCGGTGGTCGGATCGTAATGAAATTGGGCAATATTTCTTCGTTTTTCTCTGAACTTTCATTTGCGCCAACTTTCATGGCTCTAGCTCTTAAAATAACAAAGTTACAGGCAAGAGAAGTTGAGTTTCAAAACGCCTAGTTTGGGGCCTCTAGCTCTTCAAATAGCGAAGTTATAAGCAAAAGAAGTTCATCATCTGATTTGAATGTGTTCCGGTGGTCGGATCGTAATGAAATTGGGCAATATTTCTTTGTTTTTCTCTGAACTTTCATTTGCGCCAACTTTCATGGCTCTAGCTATTAAAATAACAAAGTTACAGGCAAGAGAAGTTGAGTTTCAAAACGCCTAGTTTGGGGCCTCTAGCTCTTCAAATAGTGATTTGAATGTATTCCGGTGGTCGGATCGTAATGAAATTGGGCAATATTTCTTCGTTTTTTTCTGAACTTTCATTTGCGCCAACCTTCATGGCTCTAGCTATTAAAATAACAAAGTTACAGGCAAGAGAAGTTGAGTTTCAAAACGCCTAGTTTGGGGCCTCTAGCTCTTCAAATAGCGAAGTTATAAGCAAAAGAAGTTCATCATCTGATTTGAATGTGTTCCGGTGGTCGGATCGTAATGAAATTGGGCAATATTTCTTTGTTTTTCTCTGAACTTTCATTTGCGCCAACTTTCATGGCTCTAGCTATTAAAATAACAAAGTTACAGGCAAGAGAAGTTGAGTTTCAAAACGCCTAGTTTGGGGCCTCTAGCTCCTCAAATAGCGAAGTTATAAGCAAAAGAAGTTCATCATCTGATTTGAATGTATTCCGGTGGTCGGATCGTAATGAAATTGGCCAATATTTCTTCGTTTTTCTCTGAACTTTGATTTGCCCCAACTTTCATGGCTCTAGCTCTTAAAATAACAAAGTTACAGGCAAGAGAAGTTGAGTTTCAAAACGCCTAGTTTGGGGCCTCTAGCTCTTCAAATAGCGAAGTTATAAGCAAAAGAAGTTCATCATCTGATTTGAATGTGTTCCGGTGGTCGGATCGTAATGAAATTGGCCAATACTTCTTCGTTTTTCTCTGAACTTTCAGTTGCGCCAACTTTCATGGCTCTAGCTCTTAAAATAACAAAGTTACAGGCAAGAGAAGTTGAGTTTCAAAACGCCTAGTTTGGGGCCTCTAGCTCTTCAAATAGCGAAGTTATAAGCAAAAGAAGTTCATCATCTGATTTTAATGTGTTCCGGTGGTCGGATCGTAATGAAATTGGGCAATATTTCTTCGTTTTTCTCTGAACTTTCATTTGCGCCAACTTGCATGGCTCTAGCTCTTAAAATAATAAAGTTACAGGCAAGAGCAATTGAGTTTCAAAACGCCTAGTTTGGGTCATCTAGCTCTTCAAATAGCGAAGTTATAAGCAAAAGAAGTTCATCATCTGATTTGAATGTGTTCCGGTGGTCGGATCGTAATGAAATTGGGCAATATTTCTTCGTTTTTCTCTGAACTTTCATTTGCGCCAACTTTCATGGCTCTAGCTCTTAAAATAACAAAGTTACAGGCAAGAGAAGTTGAGTTTCAAAACGCCTAGTTTGGGGCCTCTAGCTCTTCAAATAGCGAAGTTATAAGCAAAAGAAGTTCATCATCTGATTTGAATGTGTTCCGGTGGTCGGATCGTAATGAAATTGGGCAATATTTCTTCGTTTTTCTCTGAACTTTCATTTGCGCCAACTTGCATGGCTCTAGCTCTTAAAATAATAAAGTTACAGGCAAGAGAAGTTGAGTTTCAAAACGCCTAGTTTGGGTCCTCTAGCTCTTCAAATAGCGAAGTTATAAGCAAAAGAAGTTCATCATCTGATTTGAATGTGTTCCGGTGGTCGGATCGTAATGAAATTGGGCAATATTTCTTCGTTTTTCTCTGAACTTTCATTTGCGCCAACTTTCATGGCTCTAGCTCTTAAAATAACAAAGTTACAGGCAAGAGAAGTTGAGTTTCAAAACGCCTAGTTTGGGGCCTCTAGCTCTTCAAATAGCGAAGTTATAAGCAAAAGAAGTTCATCATCTGATTTGAATGTGTTCCGGTGGTCGGATCGTAATGAAATTGGGCAATATTTCTTCGTTTTTCTCTGAACTTTCATTTGCGCCAACTTGCATGGCTCTAGCTCTTAAAATAATAAAGTTACAGGCAAGAGAAGTTGAGTTTCAAAACGCCTAGTTTGGGTCCTCTAGCTCTTCAAATAGCGAAGTTATAAGCAAAAGAAGTTCATCATCTGATTTGAATGTGTTCCGGTGGTCGGATCGTAATGAAATTGGGCAATATTTCTTCGTTTTTCTCTGAACTTTCATTTGCGCCAACTTTCATGGCTCTAGCTCTTAAAATAACAAAGTTACAGGCAAGAGAAGTTGAGTTTCAAAACGCCTAGTTTGGGGCCTCTAGCTCTTCAAATAGCGAAGTTATAAGCAAAAGAAGTTCATCATCTGATTTGAATGTGTTCCGGTGGTCGGATCGTAATGAAATTGGGCAATATTTCTTCGTTTTTCTCTGAACTTTCATTTGCGCCAACTTTCATGGCTCTAGCTCTTAAAATAACAAAGTTACAGGCAAGAGAAGTTGAGTTTCAAAACGCCTAGTTTGGGGCCTCTAGCTCTTCAAATAGCGAAGTTATAAGCAAAAGAAGTTCATCATCTGATTTGAATGTGTTCCGGTGGTCGTATCGTAATGAAATTGGGCAATATTTCTTCGTTTTTCTCTGAACTTTCATTTGCGCCAACTTGCATGGCTCTAGCTCTTAAAATAACAAAGTTACAGGCAAGAGAAGTTGAGTTTCAAAACGCCTAGTTTGGGGCCTCTAGCTCTTCAAATAGCGAAGTTATAAGCAAAAGAAGTTCATCATCTGATTTGAATGTGTTCCGGTGGTCGGATCGTAATGAAATTGGGCAATATTTCTTCGTTTTTCTCTGAACTTTCATTTGCGCCAACTTTCATGGATCTAGCTCTTAAAATAACAAAGTTACAGGCAAGAGAAGTTGAGTTTCAAAACGCCTAGTTTGGGGCCTCTAGCTCTTCAAATAGCGAAGTTATAAGCAAAAGAAGTTCATCATCTGATTTGAATGTGTTCCGGTGGTCGGATCGTAATGAAATTGGGCAATATTTCTTCGTTTTTCTCTGAACTTTCATTTGCGCCAACTTGCATGGCTCTAGCTCTTAAAATAACAAAGTTACAGGCAAGAGAAGTTGAGTTTCAAAACGCCTAGTTTGGGTCCTCTAGCTCTTCAAATAGCGAAGTTATAAGCAAAAGAAGTTCATCATCTGATTTGAATGTGTTCCGGTGGTCGGATCGTAATGAAATTGGGCAATATTTCTTTGTTTTTCTCTGAACTTTCATTTGCGCCAACTTTCATGGCTCTAGCTCTTAAAATAACAAAGTTACAGGCAAGAGAAGTTGAGTTTCAAAACGCCTAGTTTGGGGCCTCTAGCTCTTCAAATAGCGAAGTTATAAGCAAAAGAAGTTCATCATCTGATTTGAATGTGTTCCGGTGGTCGGATCGTAATGAAATTGGGCAATATTTCTTCGTTTTTCTCTGAACTTTCATTTGCGCCAACTTGCATGGCTCTAGCTCTTAAAATAACAAAGTTACAGGCAAGAGAAGTTGAGTTTCAAAACGCCTAGTTTGGGGCCTCTAGCTCTTCAAATAGCGAAGTTATAAGCAAAAGAAGTTCATCATCTGATTTGAATGTGTTCCGGTGGTCGGATCGTAATGAAATTGGGCAATATTTCTTCGTTTTTCTCTGAACTTTCATTTGCGCCAACTTTCATGGCTCTAGCTCTTAAAATAACAAAGTTACAGGCAAGAGAAGTTGAGTTTCAAAACGCTTAGTTTGGGGCCTCTAGCTCTTCAAATAGCGAAGTTATAAGCAAAAGAAGTTCATCATCTGATTTGAATGTGTTCCGGTGGTCGGATCGTAATGAAATTGGGCAATATTTCTTCGTTTTTCTCTGAACTTTCATTTGCGCCAACTTGCATGGCTCTAGCTCTTAAAATAATAAAGTTACAGGCAAGAGAAGTTGAGTTTCAAAACGCCTAGTTTGGGGCCTCTAGCTCTTCAAATAGCGAAGTTATAAGCAAAAGAAGTTCATCATCTGATTTGAATGTGTTCCGGTGGTCGGATCGTAATGAAATTGGGCAATATTTCTTCGTTTTTCTCTGAACTTTCATTTGCGCCAACTTGCATGGCTCTAGCTCTTAAAATAACAAAGTTACAGGCAAGAGAAGTTGAGTTTCAAAACGCCTAGTTTGGGGCCTCTAGCTCTTCAAATAGCGAAGTTATAAGCAAAAGAAGTTCATCATCTGATTTGAATGTGTTCCGGTGGTCGGATCGTAATGAAATTGGGCAATATTTCTTCGTTTTTCTCTGAACTTTCATTTGCGCCAACTTGCATGGCTCTAGCTCTTAAAATAACAAAGTTACAGGCAAGAGAAGTTGAGTTTCAAAACGCCTAGTTTGGGGCCTCTAGCTCTTCAAATAGCGAAGTTATAAGCAAAAGAAGTTCATCATCTGATTTGAATGTGTTCCGGTGGTCGGATCGTAATGAAATTGGGCAATATTTCTTCGTTTTTCTCTGAACTTTCATTTGCGCCAACTTGCATGGCTCTAGCTCTTAAAATAACAAAGTTACAGGCAAGAGAAGTTGAGTTTCAAAACGCCTAGTTTGGGGCCTCTAGCTCTTCAAATAGCGAAGTTATAAGCAAAAGAAGTTCATCATCTGATTTGAATGTGTTCCGGTGGTCGGATCGTAATGAAATTGGGCAATATTTCTTCGTTTTTCTCTGAACTTTCATTTGCGCCAACTTTCATGGCTCTAGCTCTTAAAATAACAAAGTTACAGGCAAGAGAAGTTGAGTTTCAAAACGCCTAGTTTGGGGCCTCTAGCTCTTCAAATAGCGAAGTTATAAGCAAAAGAAGTTCATCATCTGATTTGAATGTGTTCCGGTGGTCGGATCGTAATGAAATTGGGCAATATTTCTTCGTTTTTCTCTGAACTTTCATTTGCGCCAACTTGCATGGCTCTAGCTCTTAAAATAACAAAGTTACAGGCAAGAGAAGTTGAGTTTCAAAACGCCTAGTTTGGGGCCTCTAGCTCTTCAAATAGCGAAGTTATAAGCAAAAGAAGTTCATCATCTGATTTGAATGTGTTCCGGTGGTCGGATCGTAATGAAATTGGGCAATATTTCTTCGTTTTTCTCTGAACTTTCATTTGCGCCAACTTTCATAGCTCTAGCTCTTAAAATAACAAAGTTACAGGCAAGAGAAGTTGAGTTTCAAAACGCCTAGTTTGGGGCCTCTAGCTCTTCAAATAGCGAAGTTATAAGCAAAAGAAGTTCATCATCTGATTTGAATGTGTTCCGGTGGTCGGATCGTAATGAAATTGGGCAATATTTCTTCGTTTTTCTCTGAACTTTCATTTGCGCCAACTTGCATGGCTCTAGCTCTTAAAATAATAAAGTTACAGGCAAGAGAAGTTGAGTTTCAAAACGCCTAGTTTGGGTCCTCTAGCTCTTCAAATAGCGAAGTTATAAGCAAAAGAAGTTCATCATCTGATTTGAATGTGTTCCGGTGGTCGGATCGTAATGAAATTGGGCAATATTTCTTCGTTTTTCTCTGAACTTTCATTTGCGCCAACTTTCATGGCTCTAGCTCTTAAAATAACAAAGTTACAGGCAAGAGAAGTTGAGTTTCAAAACGCCTAGTTTGGGGCCTCTAGCTCTTCAAATAGCGAAGTTATAAGCAAAAGAAGTTCATCATCTGATTTGAATGTGTTCCGGTGGTCGGATCGTAATGAAATTGGGCAATATTTCTTCGTTTTTCTCTGAACTTTCATTTGCGCCAACTTGCATGGCTCTAGCTCTTAAAATAACAAAGTTACAGGCAAGAGAAGTTGAGTTTCAAAACGCCTAGTTTGGGGCCTCTAGCTCTTCAAATAGCGAAGTTATAAGCAAAAGAAGTTCATCATCTGATTTGAATGTGTTCCGGTGGTCGGATCGTAATGAAATTGGGCAATATTTCTTCGTTTTTCTCTGAACTTTCATTTGCGCCAACTTTCATGGCTCTAGCTCTTAAAATAACAAAGTTACAGGCAAGAGAAGTTGAGTTTCAAAACGCCTAGTTTGGGGCCTCTAGCTCTTCAAATAGCGAAGTTATAAGCAAAAGAAGTTCATCATCTGATTTGAATGTGTTCCGGTGGTCGGATCGTAATGAAATTGGGCAATATTTCTTCGTTTTTCTCTGAACTTTCATTTGCGCCAACTTTCATGGCTCTAGCTCTTAAAATAACAAAGTTACAGGCAAGAGAAGTTGAGTTTCAAAACGCCTAGTTTGGGGCCTCTAGCTCTTCAAATAGCGAAGTTATAAGCAAAAGAAGTTCATCATCTGATTTGAATGTGTTCCGGTGGTCGTATCGTAATGAAATTGGGCAATATTTCTTCGTTTTTCTCTGAACTTTCATTTGCGCCAACTTGCATGGCTCTAGCTCTTAAAATAACAAAGTTACAGGCAAGAGAAGTTGAGTTTCAAAACGCCTAGTTTGGGGCCTCTAGCTCTTCAAATAGCGAAGTTATAAGCAAAAGAAGTTCATCATCTGATTTGAATGTGTTCCGGTGGTCGGATCGTAATGAAATTGGGCAATATTTCTTCGTTTTTCTCTGAACTTTCATTTGCGCCAACTTTCATGGATCTAGCTCTTAAAATAACAAAGTTACAGGCAAGAGAAGTTGAGTTTCAAAACGCCTAGTTTGGGGCCTCTAGCTCTTCAAATAGCGAAGTTATAAGCAAAAGAAGTTCATCATCTGATTTGAATGTGTTCCGGTGGTCGGATCGTAATGAAATTGGGCAATATTTCTTCGTTTTTCTCTGAACTTTCATTTGCGCCAACTTGCATGGCTCTAGCTCTTAAAATAACAAAGTTACAGGCAAGAGAAGTTGAGTTTCAAAACGCCTAGTTTGGGTCCTCTAGCTCTTCAAATAGCGAAGTTATAAGCAAAAGAAGTTCATCATCTGATTTGAATGTGTTCCGGTGGTCGGATCGTAATGAAATTGGGCAATATTTCTTTGTTTTTCTCTGAACTTTCATTTGCGCCAACTTTCATGGCTCTAGCTCTTAAAATAACAAAGTTACAGGCAAGAGAAGTTGAGTTTCAAAACGCCTAGTTTGGGGCCTCTAGCTCTTCAAATAGCGAAGTTATAAGCAAAAGAAGTTCATCATCTGATTTGAATGTGTTCCGGTGGTCGGATCGTAATGAAATTGGGCAATATTTCTTCGTTTTTCTCTGAACTTTCATTTGCGCCAACTTGCATGGCTCTAGCTCTTAAAATAACAAAGTTACAGGCAAGAGAAGTTGAGTTTCAAAACGCCTAGTTTGGGGCCTCTAGCTCTTCAAATAGCGAAGTTATAAGCAAAAGAAGTTCATCATCTGATTTGAATGTGTTCCGGTGGTCGGATCGTAATGAAATTGGGCAATATTTCTTCGTTTTTCTCTGAACTTTCATTTGCGCCAACTTGCATGGCTCTAGCTCTTAAAATAACAAAGTTACAGGCAAGAGAAGTTGAGTTTCAAAACGCCTAGTTTGGGGCCTCTAGCTCTTCAAATAGCGAAGTTATAAGCAAAAGAAGTTCATCATCTGATTTGAATGTGTTCCGGTGGTCGGATCGTAATGAAATTGGGCAATATTTCTTCGTTTTTCTCTGAACTTTCATTTGCGCCAACTTGCATGGCTCTAGCTCTTAAAATAACAAAGTTACAGGCAAGAGAAGTTGAGTTTCAAAACGCCTAGTTTGGGGCCTCTAGCTCTTCAAATAGCGAAGTTATAAGCAAAAGAAGTTCATCATCTGATTTGAATGTGTTCCGGTGGTCGGATCGTAATGAAATTGGGCAATATTTCTTCGTTTTTCTCTGAACTTTCATTTGCGCCAACTTGCATGGCTCTAGCTCTTAAAATAACAAAGTTACAGGCAAGAGAAGTTGAGTTTCAAAACGCCTAGTTTGGGGCCTCTAGCTCTTCAAATAGCGAAGTTATAAGCAAAAGAAGTTCATCATCTGATTTGAATGTGTTCCGGTGGTCGGATCGTAATGAAATTGGGCAATATTTCTTCGTTTTTCTCTGAACTTTCATTTGCGCCAACTTTCATGGCTCTAGCTCTTAAAATAACAAAGTTACAGGCAAGAGAAGTTGAGTTTCAAAACGCCTAGTTTGGGGCCTCTAGCTCTTCAAATAGCGAAGTTATAAGCAAAAGAAGTTCATCATCTGATTTGAATGTGTTCCGGTGGTCGGATCGTAATGAAATTGGGCAATATTTCTTCGTTTTTCTCTGAACTTTCATTTGCGCCAACTTGCATGGCTCTAGCTCTTAAAATAATAAAGTTACAGGCAAGAGAAGTTGAGTTTCAAAACGCCTAGTTTGGGTCCTCTAGCTCTTCAAATAGCGAAGTTATAAGCAAAAGAAGTTCATCATCTGATTTGAATGTGTTCCGGTGGTCGGATCGTAATGAAATTGGGCAATATTTCTTCGTTTTTCTCTGAACTTTCATTTGCGCCAACTTTCATGGCTCTAGCTCTTAAAATAACAAAGTTACAGGCAAGAGAAGTTGAGTTTCAAAACGCCTAGTTTGGGGCCTCTAGCTCTTCAAATAGCGAAGTTATAAGCAAAAGAAGTTCATCATCTGATTTGAATGTGTTCCGGTGGTCGGATCGTAATGAAATTGGGCAATATTTCTTCGTTTTTCTCTGAACTTTCATTTGCGCCAACTTGCATGGCTCTAGCTCTTAAAATAACAAAGTTACAGGCAAGAGAAGTTGAGTTTCAAAACGCCTAGTTTGGGGCCTCTAGCTCTTCAAATAGCGAAGTTATAAGCAAAAGAAGTTCATCATCTGATTTGAATGTGTTCCGGTGGTCGGATCGTAATGAAATTGGGCAATATTTCTTCGTTTTTCTCTGAACTTTCATTTGCGCCAACTTTCATGGCTCCAGCTCTTAAAATAACAAAGTTACAGGCAAGAGAAGTTGAGTTTCAAAACGCTTAGTTTGGGGCCTCTAGCTCTTCAAATAGCGAAGTTATAAGCAAAAGAAGTTCATCATCTGATTTGAATGTGTTCCGGTGGTCGGATCGTAATGAAATTGGGCAATATTTCTTCGTTTTTCTCTGAACTTTCATTTGCGCCAACTTGCATGGCTCTAGCTCTTAAAATAATAAAGTTACAGGCAAGAGAAGTTGAGTTTCAAAACGCCTAGTTTGGGTCCTCTAGCTCTTCAAATAGCGAAGTTATAAGCAAAAGAAGTTCATCATCTGATTTGAATGTGTTCCGGTGGTCGGATCGTAATGAAATTGGGCAATATTTCTTCGTTTTTCTCTGAACTTTCATTTGCGCCAACTTTCATGGCTCTAGCTCTTAAAATAACAAAGTTACAGGCAAGAGAAGTTGAGTTTCAAAACGCCTATTTTGGGGCCTCTAGCTCTTCAAATAGCGAAGTTATAAGCAAAAGAAGTTCATCATCTGATTTGAATGTGTTCCGGTGGTCGGATCGTAATGAAATTGGGCAATATTTCTTCGTTTTTCTCTGAACTTTCATTTGCGCCAACTTGCATGGCTCTAGCTCTTAAAATAATAAAGTTACAGGCAAGAGAAGTTGAGTTTCAAAACGCCTAGTTTGGGTCCTCTAGCTCTTCAAATAGCGAAGTTATAAGCAAAAGAAGTTCATCATCTGTGTTTCTTATGCCTCGTACCACTTGATCACGCACATCCTCAACAGCCACAAAAACCCAGTAAATCCCATGATTCCCCACAAACACAATAAAAAACATTCGTCTTTCGTCACTGTCATTTCACAACTAACTTCATATATTTTACTCTCCTCTTTCTTCGTTCAATTACAAAAAACAGGGTTGCCATGATTTCAATATTAAACATTCCCCACCAAAACCTACGGTTTTCCACTCATAGGGAGCATATGCATGTTATTTAAAAAATTAAAAAAGTTAGTAGGTAAATTCTTATATTCTATAAACTGGACTGCGTATAACATTATTCGATCTCCAACCCACTGTGTTGGAGGAAGATCTCCACTTCTTAACTCCAGTTATCGCAGTTTCTCTCGGCCAGAGTTTTTCCGCCATCCTCTTCAGCATGTAACAGTTCAAATGTTCATTCGAGCGCTTTCCTTTGCTTTCTCATGTAGGCGGAGTTTCATGATAAGTAAATCTGTATGAAAGGTGAATAAAATGTAATGAGTGCAGAATTGTCGATTGATTCTAACTGTTTCCGGTATAATAGAACATGGTTTTCTTTAGGACTTATTTGATTTTCGTTTAATTTATAAATTTCAAATTTGTTAAAAAAAATAGTTTTGACTTTGTTTTGGTTGTCAATACACAAATATCCTCTCCATTCACACCAAGAAGTAAGATACGCGATAGCAATGACATTTATTTTTGTACAAATAGAGACTATCTGTCGAATGACGCCTAGAAGTGCCCCAGACGTTACTTAATTGAGATAGACGATAAACAGCTCTTCCAAATGCTAGCAGGGATGTTTGTTCTGAGTTGCTCTACTCTATTTTTGGTCTCATTAAACAAACCTACTATTTACTTGAATTGTATGCAATAATAAAAAGCTTTCTGTTGGCTGTGTTTACTGCTGAAAATACTCTGTATTCTTCTGCAGCTTCCCCCGCTGTGTTTGGCACAAACACATAATCTGGCCATGCCACCCTTTGTCGCAATCAATGGAGCTTTTGGAAGTACTTGATTGCCGCCTGCTGTCGAAACTCGACAGTTTTCTATTGCAATTTTTATACAACTTGAGCGAGTTGCGCTCGCAATCGCAACGTTTTGGGGCAATTGTATGAAGTTGTGTATCAGTTCTAAAAAATGATGTATGTGCGCTAAATAAAACAGAGCTAATGTGATATATTAGCCATTGGTAAAGATTTTTTTTGATTATAATCGATAAAATTTAGTGAAAGACCGATTGCAGAGTAATTTCGTTAATATTTTCGCCGAAATGCTGGTTGGTATTTTTGTATGGCGAAACCACATTATTTAAAAGCCCGTCTCCACGTGGCTGATCGTGATTCAGTTTAACATTTCTCTTTCTTGCTCTTCTTAAATGTTTGTATGTTTGCTTATTTTTGAGTTTTTGTTTTGGTCTGCGTAACATTTCGATAGATTTTCGATACAAAATTAGAGAAGGCATCGATATCATCGCGTTTGGCAAGAGGATTGAGAACGAAACAAGTGTTTCAATCTTCACTCGCTCTCAGAAATTTCTATGGAAATTGGCGAGTTTCGGCACTGGTTTCCGTGTCGAAACAAGATTGAGAGAGCAAGTGCAGAAAAAAAAAAGAGCGAAACACGTTATGTGGAGACATGGTATTAGGGTAATCAACGCCGAAACAACGATGTTTGCCTAAATAACCCTTAAATCACGCCAATTTGAACATGCTTCAACTCTGTTCTGTTATATTCAAAAGCATGCAACAACAATTTCAATTATCCAACGACGATTGTAGGCGCATTTTTCAAACTATTTTAATGAAATACCATTCTCGCCACTGAAGATTTTTTTGAAAGAACTTGCAAGTAAAGTTGTTGAATAGAGCTATTATGTTTCCACCACTGTGCAATTTCCGCGCATGTACTTGCATTTTTAGGTGCGTGTCCATTTACATGCTAATATTGTTCCTCAACCTGTGAATTGCTTTAAGCATTAAATAAACCACAAAAATATTTAAAAAATGTGTTTCAAGCTAGAAAAAGTTTAGGGAACACCTTTTTGCTTTTTTGGGGCACTTTTTGAAAGTTTTTAGCGGCAATACTGTATATAAGCAGTGATCCAAACAAATATTCGAAACAATCATTAATTTTCACCATACTCTTATTCAGCTATGATTTAACTCATATGACTTGCATACATACATACATATGTGTTCCACCACACATTTGTCTGAATTCGCCGGAATATTCGATGTGTAATCAAGGACACAAACCACTCTTTGTTCTTTATAAACTTTTACAACAGTTTTAAAGCCACTTGTTGAGTTATATCGACCATCTTTTTGAACTCTATCGATAACATTTGACGATTTTCGTTATTATTCAACAATTTGTGGAATTCTATCGATATTCGAAATTTTCGTTGTTATTCAACTATTTGTCGAATTCTATCGATATTATTCGAAATTTTAGTTACTATTCAACCATTTGTTGAACTCTATCGACATTCGAAATTTTCGTTAACATTCAACCATTTGCTGAATTCTATCGATATCATTTAACGATTTTCGTTATTATTCAACCAGTTGTTGAATTCCATCGCAAATTATCGAACATTTATTGAATTCTATCGTGATTTTTAACCATTTTTCTTTTTTAATATATCGATATCATTTGACGGTTTTCATTATTATTCAACCACTTGTTGAATTCTATCGTAAATTATCGAACATTTATTCAATTCTATCGTAAATGTTCAACCACTTGTTGAACTCTATCGTAAATGTTCAACCATGTTGAACTCTATCGTAAATGTTCAACCATATGTTGAACTCTATCGTAAATGTTCAACCATTTGTTGAACTCTATCTTAAATGTTCAACCATATGTTGAACTCTATCGTAAATGTTCAACCATGTGTTGAACTCTATCGTTATTATTTAAAATTGCGATATAAAATATCTATGCATTTTTAATTTGGTGGACTGTATGAAATAAGCATCAAATGTTTTACTTAAAGTTGAAATTTTAGCTTCAGGGCGAAATCGTATGGATAGGCGAATTCGCTTTGTCCCACTCGTATTATAACAGCATATGTATTGTGAGATGATGAGTGACTGGGATATTGAGCACAATATTTAAATACATTTCTATTTCGTATTTCACCACACTACGAAACTCTCTTCGCTTTTTCTTATTTTCTCACCAGCATTGCCGTTTTAGCCATTTCGTGGCCAGATTTAGCCACCGCCGTAATTTTTTTTTTTTTTTTTTTTTATTTTTTTATCATCCAATATATTTTGTCAACTGTATAAATAAAATACATCTAACAATTTTGTGGTTCGTTAAAAGTAATTAATAATTAATTATGACTTAATAACTTGGTGGGCATGTATGGATTGCTCTCAGTAGTGCATCCATTTATTGTAGTCCATCAATAAAGATCTGTAAAAGACTTTCTTTTGAGGCGTACGAAACTAGTTGGTCTTGCCGTCAGGGCTAGAGCGAGGGGGTTGGGGTGAGATAGTAGTCTCGTTTTGTATGATGTAGCATACTTTCTGATTTCTTGAGCGACAGTAGGTATCTTTAGGTCACGATGCAGACGGTCGTTTGTGACGTAGTAGGGTGCATTTACAATCATTCTAAGAGTTTTCGATTGGAATCTTTGGAGAATCTCTATATTTGAGTTTGCTGCGGTTCCCCATAACTGTATGCCATAGGTCCAGATGGGTTTTAAGATAGCTGAGTAAAGCAGGAGTTTGTTGTCGATTGATAGTTGGGAGTTTCGATTCATGAGCCAATAAAGATTTCTCAGTTTTATACCAAGAGCTTTTCGTTTGGTGAATATGTGGGTTCTCCATGTTAGCTTTCTGTCAAGGTGCATACCAAGGTACTTTGTTACGTCACTTTGTGGTATATCAATGCCATTGAGTTTTACGGGTGGGCAAGTGTTACGTCTAGTGGTAAACGTCACTTGGACAGATTTTGATTCATTTGACTTTATCCGCCAGTCTTTCAGCCAATGGGTAATTTTATTTAAACTTCTTTGAAGCTTGAGTGAGGCCACATTAGGGTTGGGATCTGCAGCCAGTACGGCAGTATCATCGGCAAAAGTGCCAATAGTAACTCCTTCTGCTATTGGGAGGTCATACGTGTAAAGTAGGTAGAGTATTGGGCCCATTACACTACCTTGCGGGACGCCTGCTAAGCTCTCGTAAAGCTCAGACTGCTCTGCTCCTTCTTTGACGAAAAAGTAACGATTTTTTAGGTAAGATTGTATAAATAGGAAGTAATTTGTAGGGAGAGTATTTTTTATTTTATATAGGAGACCGTTGTGCCATACGCGATCAAAAGCTTGGGATATGTCTAGAAAAGCAGCTGTACAATATTTTTTTTGCTCAAAGGCAGAGTAGATTTTCTCGGTAAGTCTATGTACTTGTTCAATTGTTCCGTGCCCTCTTCTGAAGCCAAACTGGTGATTAGGTATAATGTTACGTTCTTCTATTTTGGGTAAGAGTCTTTTAAGGAAAAGAACTTCCAGGACTTTTGAGACAATGGGCAGCAAACTAATAGGTCTGTAAGACGTTGCCGTATCAGGGGGCTTTCCTGGTTTCAGAATCATTTTCATCTGAGCGACTTTCCATTGTGGGGGTATGAATGCAGTTATTAGTACTGCATTAAACAGTTGGGTGAGAAATTTTATGCCTTCGTAAGGTAAGTGCTTTAGTACATTGCCATTAATAATATCGTATCCAGGAGCTTTCTTTGTGTTGAGTTTCGCTATTACGGTTTTTACCTCCGATATTGCGAATCTTTTTATGGGGAGGTCCATTTGATAGGGATGACTCAGAGTATTTTTCACTTCCGTTGTTGTGCTTAGTGAGGGTTCAATATCATGTGGGGTGAATACTGATTTTAGGTGGCGTGCAAAGGTATTTGCTTTCTCTGCGTCACTTTTCGCCCATTCGTTATTTTCCATTCGTATAGGAGAATTAGAGAGAATCGGTCTTTTTAGCTTACTTGCAGCTTTCCAGAGGGAGTAATCAGTTGCAGCTTTTGCATCAATATTACTGAGGTATTGTTGAACCTGTTTGTTGTGTTCAATTTTGAGGATATTTTTGAGTTCTTTGGTGAGTGCATTCAATCGTTTCTTGTCGTCGGGGTGACGGGTTTGTTGCCACTTTTTCCTCGCGAGTCGCTTTTCTTTGAGCTTAGCTTTTATGTTGTGGGTAACATTTATCCTTTTTTGTCTGGTGAGGGTGGGAGTTGATTTCCACGCAGCTTGTTGGATGCAGTTGTTAAAATGTTCGACTGCTGCCTCTATATCTTCAGCAGATTTCAACGCTAATTTCAAGTCAAGATTAGACGTGATGATGTGTTGGAAGTACTCCCAGTCAGTCTTCCGATTGTAAAGGCTGCATTTATCCGCTGCGGGTGTAAAATTTTTATCAATTGTTACCACGATTGGAGAGTGGTCGGAAGAGAGTTCAAAGCAGGATTTACAAGTTATATCTGACGAAGCCATGCCTTTCACCACGCAAAAATCGATTAAATCGGGAATTTTATTTGTATCTGTTGGCCAATAAGTGGGAGTTCCAGTAGAGAATGGGGTTAAATTGAGATTGCTAATAGCATTGTATAGCTGTCTTCCTTTAGGAGTAATGAGACGAGAGCCCCAGAATGTGTGTTTGGCATTGTAATCGCCGCCAGCTAGAAATCGATTTCCAAGAGTTTTGAAGAAATTTTCATATTCTGCAGTGCTGATTGAGTGCCTCGGCGGGCTATAGATAGCAGTGAGTGTAAGCTGACCACTCGGGTCTTCAATGACAACATTTGTGGCTTGTATAGCATTTGTACGGAACGAATTCGTGTTGTAATGTTTAATACTTTTCCGTATCAAGATACCTGAGCCTCCATGAGCTTTGTTACTTGGGTACCGCCGTAATGAACCATAATTTGCACATGGGAAGGATGTGGTAACGCTAATTCTATTCAGCGATTATCGCAAATCGATTTAAGTGTTAAAAAACAAAAAAAAAAAAAAGTAACGCAACTATCGATAAATGCCTGTTGATACTCGCTAGTGGAATAGTAGGCTTTCGATGAAAGCCCGTATGAGGATCTAACTAACTTTTCATATTGTTTGCTACCTCTACCACTTAGCAACGCCGAGGTGGAAATGACCTTTTCCCTAATGAATATTGTCAAAACCAAAAATCGAAACAAAATGAATCATACAATGTTGAATGCAATTTTAACTATAAGATATGGCTTAAAGGATGTAAAACAATGTTGCAATGAATTTGAAATAACAGAAGATTTCATCGAATTAATGACGGAAAAATTAATTTATGAAGAGAAAGAGTCCATTAGTGATGACGACATAATGATAGATATTGAATGTGATATTTCTTTTTTTTTTTATTTAGATATAGTTAAGTACATACTATGTATGTATGAATATCTTATTTTTACACAAATTTATGATTTTTGCTTATATTGTATGCAATAATTTTGTGCCTGAATTTGAAAAATAAATTTAAAACATGTTTATTTGAAACAAAATTTTTTAGCCACGAATTAAATCAAATTTGGCCACCACAAAAATTTTCAACGGCAATGCTGTTTCTCACTCTTAAAAAAAATCTCACAATACACCATCCATGTATGTATATTTATACATACATACATATATGACTGCACTTCAAACTAAAGACGCACTTTCCTCAAATCTTCTATGTACAAGCCATATCCGGCTCTACTAGGACCAATGTTTCTTATGCCTCGTACCACTTGATCACGCACATCCTCAACAGCCACAAAAACCCAGTAAATCCCATGATTCCCCACAAACACAATAAAAAACATTCGTCTTTCGTCACTGTCATTTCACAACTAACTTCATATATTTTACTCTCCTCTTTCTTCGTTCAATTACAAAAAACAGGGTTGCCATGATTTCAATATTAAACAATCTGATTTGAATGTGTTCCGGTGGTCGGATCGTAATGAAATTGGGCAATATTTCTTCGTTTTTCTCTGAACTTTCATTTGCGCCAACTTTCATGGCTCTAGCTCTTAAAATAACAAAGTTACAGGCAAGAGAAGTTGAGTTTCAAAACGCCTAGTTTGGGGCCTCTAGCTCTTCAAATAGCGAAGTTATAAGCAAAAGAAGTTCATCATCTGATTTGAATGTGTTCCGGTGGTCGGATCGTAATGAAATTGGGCAATATTTCTTCGTTTTTCTCTGAACTTTCATTTGCGCCAACTTGCATGGTTCTAGCTCTTAAAATAATAAAGTTACAGGCAAGAGAAGTTGAGTTTCAAAACGCCTAGTTTGGGTCCTCTAGCTCTTCAAATAGCGAAGTTATAAGCAAAAGAATTTCATCATCTGATTTTAATGTGTTCCGGTGGTCGGATCGTAATGAAATTGGGCAATATTTCTTCGTTTTTCTCTGAACTTTCATTTGCGCCAACTTTCATGGCTCTAGCTCTTAAAATAACAAAGTTACAGGCAAGAGAAGTTGAGTTTCAAAACGCCTAGTTTGGGGCCTCTAGCTCTTCAAATAGCGAAGTTATAAGCAAAAGAAGTTCATCATCTGATTTGAATGTGTTCCGGTGGTCGGATCGTAATGAAATTGGGCAATATTTCTTCGTTTTTCTCTGAACTTTCATTTGCGCCAACTTGCATGGCTCTAGCTCTTAAAATAATAAAGTTACAGGCAAGAGAAGTTGAGTTTCAAAACGCCTAGTTTGGGTCCTCTAGCTCTTCAAATAGCGAAGTTATAAGCAAAAGAAGTTCATCATCTGATTTTAATGTGTTCCGGTGGTCGGATCGTAATGAAATTGGGCAATATTTCTTCGTTTTTCTCTGAACTTTCATTTGCGCCAACTTTCATGGCTCTAGCTCTTAAAGTAACAAAGTTACAGGCAAGATAATTTGAGTTTCAAAACGCCTAGTTTGGGGCCTCTAGCTCTTCAAATAGCGAAGTTATAAGCAAAAGAAGTTCATCATCTGATTTGAATGTGTTCCGGTGGTCGGATCGTAATGAAATTGGGCAATATTTCTTCGTTTTTCTCTGAACTTTCATTTGCGCGAACTTGCATGGCTCTAGCTCTTAAAATAACAAAGTTACAGGCAAGAGAAGTTGAGTTTCAAAACGCCTAGTTTGGGGCCTCTAGCTCTTCAAATAGCGAAGTTATAAGCAAAAGAAGTTCATCATCTGATTTGAATGTGTTCCGGTGGTCGGATCGTAATGAAATTGGGCAATATTTCTCGTTTTTCTCTGAACTTTCATTTGCGCCAACTTGCATGGCTCTAGCTCTTAAAATAACAAAGTTACAGGCAAGAGAAGTTGAGTTTCAAAACGCCTAGTTTGGGCCTCTAGCTCTTCAAATAGCGAAGTTATAAGCAAAAGAAGTTCATCATCTGATTTGAATGTGTTCCGGTGGTCGGATCGTAATGAAATTGGGCAATATTTCTTCGTTTTTCTCTGAACTTTCATTTGCGCCAACTTGCATGGCTCTAGCTCTTAAAATAACAAAGTTACAGGCAAGAGAAGTTGAGTTTCAAAACGCCTAGTTTGGGGCCTCTAGCTCTTCAAATAGCGAAGTTATAAGCAAAAGAAGTTCATCATCTGATTTGAGTGTGTTCCGGTGGTCGGATCGTAATGAAATTGGGCAATATTTCTTCGTTTTTCTCTGAACTTTCATTTGCGCGAACTTGCATGGCTCTAGCTCTTAAAATAACAAAGTTACAGGCAAGAGAAGTTGAGTTTCAAAACGCCTAGTTTGGGGCCTCTAGCTCTTCAAATAGCGAAGTTATAAGCAAAAGAAGTTCATCATCTGATTTGAATGTGTTCCGGTGGTCGGATCGTAATGAAATTGGGCAATATTTCTTCGTTTTTCTCTGAACTTTCATTTGCGCCAACTTGCATGGCTCTAGCTCTTAAAATAATAAAGTTACAGGCAAGAGAAGTTGAGTTTCAAAACGCCTAGTTTGGGTCCTCTAGCTCTTCAAATAGCGAAGTTATAAGCAAAAGAAGTTCATCATCTGATTTGAATGTGTTCCGGTGGTCGGATCGTAATGAAATTGGGCAATATTTCTTCGTTTTTCTCTGAACTTTCATTTGCGCCAACTTTCATGGCTCTAGCTCTTAAAATAACAAAGTTACAGGCAAGAGAAGTTGAGTTTCAAAACGCCTAGTTTGGGGCCTCTAGCTCTTCAAATAGCGAAGTTATAAGCAAAAGAAGTTCATCATCTGATTTGAATGTGTTCCGGTGGTCGGATCGTAATGAAATTGGGCAATATTTCTTCGTTTTTCTCTGAACTTTCATTTGCGCCAACTTTCATGGCTCTAGCTCTTAAAATAACAAAGTTACAGGCAAGAGAAGTTGAGTTTCAAAACGCCTAGTTTGGGGCCTCTAGCTCTTCAAATAGCGAAGTTATAAGCAAAAGAAGTTCATCATCTGATTTGAATGTGTTCCGGTGGTCGGATCGTAATGAAATTGGGCAATATTTCTTCGTTTTTCTCTGAACTTTCATTTGCGCCAACTTGCATGGCTCTAGCTCTTAAAATAACAAAGTTACAGGCAAGAGAAGTTGAGTTTCAAAACGCCTAGTTTGGGGCCTCTAGCTCTTCAAATAGCGAAGTTATAAGCAAAAGAAGTTCATCATCTGATTTGAATGTGTTCCGGTGGTCGGATCGTAATGAAATTGGGCAATATTTCTTCGTTTTTCTCTGAACTTTCATTTGCGCCAACTTGCATGGCTCTAGCTCTTAAAATAATAAAGTTACAGGCAAGAGAAGTTGAGTTTCAAAACGCCTAGTTTGGGTCCTCTAGCTCTTCAAATAGCGAAGTTATAAGCAAAAGAAGTTCATCATCTGATTTGAATGTGTTCCGGTGGTCGGATCGTAATGAAATTGGGCAATATTTCTTCGTTTTTCTCTGAACTTTCATTTGCGCCAACTTGCATGGCTCTAGCTCTTAAAATAACAAAGTTACAGGCAAGAGAAGTTGAGTTTCAAAACGCCTAGTTTGGGGCCTCTAGCTCTTCAAATAGCGAAGTTATAAGCAAAAGAAGTTCATCATCTGATTTGAATGTGTTCCGGTGGTCGGATCGTAATGAAATTGGGCAATATTTCTTCGTTTTTCTCTGAACTTTCATTTGCGCCAACTTTCATGGCTCTAGCTCTTAAAATAACAAAGTTACAGGCAAGAGAAGTTGAGTTTCAAAACGCCTAGTTTGGGGCCTCTAGCTCTTCAAATAGCGAAGTTATAAGCAAAAGAAGTTCATCATCTGATTTGAATGTGTTCCGGTGGTCGGATCGTAATGAAATTGGGCAATATTTCTTCGTTTTTCTCTGAACTTTCATTTGCGCCAACTTGCATGGCTCTAGCTCTTAAAATAATAAAGTTACAGGCAAGAGAAGTTGAGTTTCAAAACGCCTAGTTTGGGTCCTCTAGCTCTTCAAATAGCGAAGTTATAAGCAAAAGAAGTTCATCATCTGATTTGAATGTGTTCCGGTGGTCGGATCGTAATGAAATTGGGCAATATTTCTTCGTTTTTCTCTGAACTTTCATTTGCGCCAACTTTCATGGCTCTAGCTCTTAAAATAACAAAGTTACAGGCAAGAGAAGTTGAGTTTCAAAACGCCTAGTTTGGGGCCTCTAGCTCTTCAAATAGCGAAGTTATAAGCAAAAGAAGTTCATCATCTGATTTGAATGTGTTCCGGTGGTCGGATCGTAATGAAATTGGGCAATATTTCTTCGTTTTTCTCTGAACTTTCATTTGCGCCAACTTTCATGGCTCTAGCTCTTAAAATAACAAAGTTACAGGCAAGAGAAGTTGAGTTTCAAAACGCCTAGTTTGGGGCCTCTAGCTCTTCAAATAGCGAAGTTATAAGCAAAAGAAGTTCATCATCTGATTTGAATGTGTTCCGGTGGTCGGATCGTAATGAAATTGGGCAATATTTCTTCGTTTTTCTCTGAACTTTCATTTGCGCCAACTTGCATGGCTCTAGCTCTTAAAATAATAAAGTTACAGGCAAGAGAAGTTGAGTTTCAAAACGCCTAGTTTGGGTCCTCTAGCTCTTCAAATAGCGAAGTTATAAGCAAAAGAAGTTCATCATCTGATTTGAATGTGTTCCGGTGGTCGGATCGTAATGAAATTGGGCAATATTTCTTCGTTTTTCTCAGAACTTTCATTTGCGCCAACTTGCATGGCTCTAGCTCTTAAAATAATAAAGTTACAGGCAAGAGAAGTTGAGTTTCAAAACGCCTAGTTTGGGTCCTCTAGCTCTTCAAATAGCGAAGTTATAAGCAAAAGAAGTTCATCATCTGATTTTAATGTGTTCCGGTGGTCGGATCGTAATGAAATTGGGCAATATTTCTTCGTTTTTCTCTGAACTTTCATTTGCGCCAACTTGCATGGCTCTAGCTCTTAAAATAATAAAGTTACAGGCAAGAGAAGTTGAGTTTCAAAACGCCTAGTTTGGGGCCTCTAGCTCTTCAAATAGCGAAGTTATAAGCAAAAGAAGTTCATCATCTGATTTGAATGTGTTCCGGTGGTCGGATCGTAATGAAATTGGGCAATATTTCTTCGTTTTTCTCTGAACTTTCATTTGCGCCAACTTGCATGGCTCTAGCTCTTAAAATAACAAAGTTACAGGCAAGAGAAGTTGAGTTTCAAAACGCCTAGTTTGGGGCCTCTAGCTCTTCAAATAGCGAAGTTATAAGCAAAAGAAGTTCATCATCTGATTTGAATGTGTTCCGGTGGTCGGATCGTAATGAAATTGGGCAATATTTCTTCGTTTTTCTCTGAACTTTCATTTGCGCCAACTTGCATGGCTCTAGCTCTTAAAATAATAAAGTTACAGGCAAGAGAAGTTGAGTTTCAAAACGCCTAGTTTGGGGCCTCTAGCTCTTCAAATAGCGAAGTTATAAGCAAAAGAAGTTCATCATCTGATTTGAATGTGTTCCGGTGGTCGGATCGTAATGAAATTGGGCAATATTTCTTCGTTTTTCTCTGAACTTTCATTTGCGCCAACTTTCATGGCTCTAGCTCTTAAAATAACAAAGTTACAGGCAAGAGAAGTTGAGTTTCAAAACGCCTAGTTTGGGGCCTCTAGCTCTTCAAATAGCGAAGTTATAAGCAAAAGAAGTTCATCATCTGATTTGAATGTGTTCCGGTGGTCGGATCGTAATGAAATTGGGCAATATTTCTTCGTTTTTCTCTGAACTTTCATTTGCGCCAACTTTCATGGCTCTAGCTCTTAAAATAACAAAGTTACAGGCAAGAGAAGTTGAGTTTCAAAACGCCTAGTTTGGGGCCTCTAGCTCTTCAAATAGCGAAGTTATAAGCAAAAGAAGTTCATCATCTGATTTGAATGTGTTCCGGTGGTCGGATCGTAATGAAATTGGGCAATATTTCTTCATTTTTCTCTGAACTTTCATTTGCGCCAACTTGCATGGCTCTAGCTCTTAAAATAATAAAGTTACAGGCAAGAGAAGTTGAGTTTCAAAACGCCTAGTTTGGGGCCTCTAGCTCTTCAAATAGCGAAGTTATAAGCAAAAGAAGTTCATCATCTGATTTGAATGTGTTCCGGTGGTCGGATCGTAATGAAATTGGGCAATATTTCTTCGTTTTTCTCTGAACTTTCATTTGCGCCAACTTTCATGGCTCTAGCTCTTAAAATAACAAAGTTACAGGCAAGAGAAGTTGAGTTTCAAAACGCCTAGTTTGGGGCCTCTAGCTCTTCAAATAGCGAAGTTATAAGCAAAAGAAGTTCATCATCTGATTTGAATGTGTTCCGGTGGTCGGATCGTAATGAAATTGGGCAATATTTCTTCGTTTTTCTCTGAACTTTCATTTGCGCCAACTTTCATGGCTCTAGCTATTAAAATAACAAAGTTACAGGCAAGAGAAGTTGAGTTTCAAAACGCCTAGTTTGGGGCCTCTAGCTCTTCAAATAGCGAAGTTATAAGCAAAAGAAGTTCATCATCTGATTTGAATGTGTTCCGGTGGTCGGATCGTAATGAAATTGGGCAATATTTCTTCGTTTTTCTCTGAACTTTCATTTGCGCCAACTTTCATGGCTCTAGCTATTAAAATAACAAAGTTACAGGCAAGAGAAGTTGAGTTTCAAAACGCCTAGTTTGGGGCCTCTAGCTCTTCAAATAGCGAAGTTATAAGCAAAAGAAGTTCATCATCTGATTTGAATGTGTTCCGGTGGTCGGATCGTAATGAAATTGGGCAATATTTCTTCGTTTTTCTCTGAACTTTCATTTGCGCCAACTTTCATGGCTCTAGCTATTAAAATAACAAAGTTACAGGCAAGAGAAGTTGAGTTTCAAAACGCCTAGTTTGGGGCCTCTAGCTCTTCAAATAGCGAAGTTATAAGCAAAAGAAGTTCATCATCTGATTTGAATGTGTTCCGGTGGTCGGATCGTAATGAAATTGGGCAATATTTCTTCGTTTTTCTCTGAACTTTCATTTGCGCCAACTTTCATGGCTCTAGCTCTTAAAATAACAAAGTTACAGGCAAGAGAAGTTGAGTTTCAAAACGCCTAGTTTGGGGCCTCTAGCTCTTCAAATAGCGAAGTTATAAGCAAAAGAAGTTCATCATCTGATTTGAATGTGTTCCGGTGGTCGGATCGTAATGAAATTGAGCAATATTTCTTCGTTTTTCTCTGAACTTTCATTTGCGCCAACTTGCATGGCTCTAGCTCTTAAAATAACAAAGTTACAGGCAAGAGAAGTTGAGTTTCAAAACGACTAGTTTGGGGCCTCTAGCTCTTCAAATAGCGAAGTTATAAGCAAAAGAAGTTCATCATCTGATTTGAATGTGTTCCGGTGGTCGGATCGTAATGAAATTGGGCAATATTTCTTCGTTTTTCTCTGAACTTTCATTTGCGCCAACTTTCATGGCTCTAGCTCTTAAAATAACAAAGTTACAGGCAAGAGAAGTTGAGTTTCAAAACGCCTAGTTTGGGGCCTCTCGCTCTTCAAATAGCGAAGTTATAAGCAAAAGAAGTTCATCATCTGATTTGAATGTGTTCCGGTGGTCGGATCGTAATGAAATTGGGCAATATTTCTTCGTTTTTCTCTGAACTTTCATTTGCGCCAACTTGCATGGCTCTAGCTCTTAAAATAATAAAGTTACAGGCAAGAGAAGTTGAGTTTCAAAACGCCTAGTTTGGGGCCTCTAGCTCTTCAAATAGCGAAGTTATAAGCAAAAGAAGTTCATCATCTGATTTGAATGTGTTCCGGTGGTCGGATCGTAATGAAATTGGGCAATATTTCTTCGTTTTTCTCTGAACTTTCATTTGCGCCAACTTTCATGGCTCTAGCTCTTAAAATAACAAAGTTACAGGCAAGAGAAGTTGAGTTTCAAAACGCCTAGTTTGGGGCCTCTAGCTCTTCAAATAGCGAAGTTATAAGCAAAAGAAGTTCATCATCTGATTTGAATGTGTTCCGGTGGTCGGATCGTAATGAAATTGGGCAATATTTCTTCGTTTTTCTCTGAACTTTCATTTGCGCCAACTTTCATGGCTCTAGCTCTTAAAATAACAAAGTTACAGGCAAGAGAAGTTGAGTTTCAAAACGCCTAGTTTGGGGCCTCTAGCTCTTCAAATAGCGAAGTTATAAGCAAAAGAAGTTCATCATCTGATTTGAATGTGTTCCGGTGGTCGGATCGTAATGAAATTGGGCAATATTTCTTCGTTTTTCTCTGAACTTTCATTTGCGCCAACTTGCATGGCTCTAGCTCTTAAAATAACAAAGTTACAGGCAAGAGAAGTTGAGTTTCAAAACGCCTAGTTTGGGGCCTCTAGCTCTTCAAATAGCGAAGTTATAAGCAAAAGAAGTTCATCATCTGATTTGAATGTGTTCCGGTGGTCGGATCGTAATGAAATTGGGCAATATTTCTTCGTTTTTCTCTGAACTTTCATTTGCGCCAACTTTCATGGCTCTAGCTCTTAAAATAACAAAGTTACAGGCAAGAGAAGTTGAGTTTCAAAACGCCTAGTTTGGGGCCTCTTAAAATAACAAAGTTACAGGCAAGAGAAGTTGAGTTTCAAAACGCCTAGTTTGGGGCCTCTAGCTCTTCAAATAGCGAAGTTATAAGCAAAAGAAGTTCATCATCTGATTTGAATGTGTTCCGGTGGTCGGATCGTAGTGAAATTGGGCAATATTTCTTCGTTTTTCTCTGAACTTTCATTTGCGCCAACTTTCATGGCTCTAGCTCTTAAAATAACAAAGTTACAGGCAAGAGAAGTTGAGTTTCAAAACGCCTAGTTTGGGGCCTCTAGCTCTTCAAATAGCGAAGTTATAAGCAAAAGAAGTTCATCATCTGATTTGAATGTGTTCCGGTGGTCGGATCGTAATGAAATTTGGCAATATTTCTTCGTTTTTCTCTGAACTTTCATTTGCGCCAACTTTCATGGCTCTAGCTCTTAAAATAACAAAGTTACAGGCAAGAGAAGTTGAGTTTCAAAACGCCTAGTTTGGGGCCTCTAGCTCTTCAAATAGCGAAGTTATAAGCAAAAGAAGTTCATCATCTGATTTGAATGTGTTCCGGTGGTCGGATCGTAATGAAATTGGGCAATATTTCTTCGTTTTTCTCTGAACTTTCATTTGCGCCAACTTTCATGGCTCTAGCTATTAAAATAACAAAGTTACAGGCAAGAGAAGTTGAGTTTCAAAACGCCTAGTTTGGGGCCTCTAGCTCTTCAAATAGCGAAGTTATAAGCAAAAGAAGTTCATCATCTGATTTGAATGTGTTCCGGTGGTCGGATCGTAATGAAATTGGGCAATATTTCTTCGTTTTTCTCTGAACTTTCATTTGCGCCAACTTGCATGGCTCTAGCTCTTAAAATAACAAAGTTACAGGCAAGAGAAGTTGAGTTTCAAAACGCCTAGTTTGGGGCCTCTAGCTCTTCAAATAGCGAAGTTATAAGCAAAAGAAGTTCATCATCTGATTTGAATGTGTTCCGGTGGTCGGATCGTAATGAAATTGGGCAATATTTCTTCGTTTTTCTCTGAACTTTCATTTGCGCCAACTTGCATGGCTCTAGCTCTTAAAATAATAAAGTTACAGGCAAGAGAAGTTGAGTTTCAAAACGCCTAGTTTGGGTCCTCTAGCTCTTCAAATAGCGAAGTTATAAGCAAAAGAAGTTCATCATCTGATTTGAATGTGTTCCGGTGGTCGGATCGTAATGAAATTGGGCAATATTTCTTCGTTTTTCTCTGAACTTTCATTTGCGCCAACTTTCATGGCTCTAGCTCTTAAAATAACAAAGTTACAGGCAAGAGAAGTTGAGTTTCAAAACGCCTAGTTTGGGGCCTCTAGCTCTTCAAATAGCGAAGTTATAAGCAAAAGAAGTTCATCATCTGATTTGAATGTGTTCCGGTGGTCGGATCGTAATGAAATTGGGCAATATTTCTTCGTTTTTCTCTGAACTTTCATTTGCGCCAACTTTCATGGCTCTAGCTCTTAAAATAACAAAGTTACAGGCAAGAGAAGTTGAGTTTCAAAACGCCTAGTTTGGGGCCTCTAGCTCTTCAAATAGCGAAGTTATAAGCAAAAGAAGTTCATCATCTGATTTGAATGTGTTCCGGTGGTCGGATCGTAATGAAATTGGGCAATATTTCTTCGTTTTTCTCTGAACTTTCATTTGCGCCAACTTTCATGGCTCTAGCTCTTAAAATAACAAAGTTACAGGCAAGAGAAGTTGAGTTTCAAAACGCCTAGTTTGGGGCCTCTAGCTCTTCAAATAGCGAAGTTATAAGCAAAAGAAGTTCATCATCTGATTTGAATGTGTTCCGGTGGTCGGATCGTAATGAAATTGGGCAATATTTCTTCGTTTTTCTCTGAACTTTCATTTGCGCCAACTTGCATGGCTCTAGCTCTTAAAATAACAAAGTTACAGGCAAGAGAAGTTGAGTTTCAAAACGCCTAGTTTGGGGCCTCTAGCTCTTCAAATAGCGAAGTTATAAGCAAAAGAAGTTCATCATCTGATTTGAATGTGTTCCGGTGGTCGGATCGTAATGAAATTGGGCAATATTTCTTCGTTTTTCTCTGAACTTTCATTTGCGCCAACTTGCATGGCTCTAGCTCTTAAAATAATAAAGTTACAGGCAAGAGAAGTTGAGTTTCAAAACGCCTAGTTTGGGGCCTCTAGCTCTTCAAATAGCGAAGTTATAAGCAAAAGAAGTTCATCATCTGATTTGAATGTGTTCCGGTGGTCGGATCGTAATGAAATTGAGCAATATTTCTTCGTTTTTCTCTGAACTTTCATTTGCGCCAACTTGCATGGCTCTAGCTCTTAAAATAACAAAGTTACAGGCAAGAGAAGTTGAGTTTCAAAACGACTAGTTTGGGGCCTCTAGCTCTTCAAATAGCGAAGTTATAAGCAAAAGAAGTTCATCATCTGATTTGAATGTGTTCCGGTGGTCGGATCGTAATGAAATTGGGCAATATTTCTTCGTTTTTCTCTGAACTTTCATTTGCGCCAACTTTCATGGCTCTAGCTCTTAAAATAACAAAGTTACAGGCAAGAGAAGTTGAGTTTCAAAACGCCTAGTTTGGGGCCTCTCGCTCTTCAAATAGCGAAGTTATAAGCAAAAGAAGTTCATCATCTGATTTGAATGTGTTCCGGTGGTCGGATCGTAATGAAATTGGGCAATATTTCTTCGTTTTTCTCTGAACTTTCATTTGCGCCAACTTTCATGGCTCTAGCTCTTAAAATAACAAAGTTACAGGCAAGAGAAGTTGAGTTTCAAAACGCCTAGTTTGGGGCCTCTAGCTCTTCAAATAGCGAAGTTATAAGCAAAAGAAGTTCATCATCTGATTTGAATGTGTTCCGGTGGTCGGATCGTAATGAAATTGGGCAATATTTCTTCGTTTTTCTCTGAACTTTCATTTGCGCCAACTTGCATGGCTCTAGCTCTTAAAATAATAAAGTTACAGGCAAGAGAAGTTGAGTTTCAAAACGCCTAGTTTGGGTCCTCTAGCTCTTCAAATAGCGAAGTTATAAGCAAAAGAAGTTCATCATCTGATTTGAATGTGTTCCGGTGGTCGGATCGTAATGAAATTGGGCAATATTTCTTCGTTTTTCTCTGAACTTTCATTTGCGCCAACTTTCATGGCTCTAGCTCTTAAAATAACAAAGTTACAGGCAAGAGAAGTTGAGTTTCAAAACGCCTAGTTTGGGGCCTCTAGCTCTTCAAATAGCGAAGTTATAAGCAAAAGAAGTTCATCATCTGATTTGAATGTGTTCCGGTGGTCGGATCGTAATGAAATTGGGCAATATTTCTTCGTTTTTCTCTGAACTTTCATTTGCGCCAACTTTCATGGCTCTAGCTCTTAAAATAACAAAGTTACAGGCAAGAGAAGTTGAGTTTCAAAACGCCTAGTTTGGGGCCTCTAGCTCTTCAAATAGCGAAGTTATAAGCAAAAGAAGTTCATCATCTGATTTGAATGTGTTCCGGTGGTCGGATCGTAATGAAATTGGGCAATATTTCTTCGTTTTTCTCTGAACTTTCATTTGCGCCAACTTTCATGGCTCTAGCTCTTAAAATAACAAAGTTACAGGCAAGAGAAGTTGAGTTTCAAAACGCCTAGTTTGGGGCCTCTAGCTCTTCAAATAGCGAAGTTATAAGCAAAAGAAGTTCATCATCTGATTTGAATGTGTTCCGGTGGTCGGATCGTAATGAAATTGGGCAATATTTCTTCGTTTTTCTCTGAACTTTCATTTGCGCCAACTTGCATGGCTCTAGCTCTTAAAATAACAAAGTTACAGGCAAGAGAAGTTGAGTTTCAAAACGCCTAGTTTGGGGCCTCTAGCTCTTCAAATAGCGAAGTTATAAGCAAAAGAAGTTCATCATCTGATTTGAATGTGTTCCGGTGGTCGGATCGTAATGAAATTGGGCAATATTTCTTCGTTTTTCTCTGAACTTTCATTTGCGCCAACTTGCATGGCTCTAGCTCTTAAAATAATAAAGTTACAGGCAAGAGAAGTTGAGTTTCAAAACGCCTAGTTTGGGGCCTCTAGCTCTTCAAATAGCGAAGTTATAAGCAAAAGAAGTTCATCATCTGATTTGAATGTGTTCCGGTGGTCGGATCGTAATGAAATTGAGCAATATTTCTTCGTTTTTCTCTGAACTTTCATTTGCGCCAACTTGCATGGCTCTAGCTCTTAAAATAACAAAGTTACAGGCAAGAGAAGTTGAGTTTCAAAACGACTAGTTTGGGGCCTCTAGCTCTTCAAATAGCGAAGTTATAAGCAAAAGAAGTTCATCATCTGATTTGAATGTGTTCCGGTGGTCGGATCGTAATGAAATTGGGCAATATTTCTTCGTTTTTCTCTGAACTTTCATTTGCGCCAACTTTCATGGCTCTAGCTCTTAAAATAACAAAGTTACAGGCAAGAGAAGTTGAGTTTCAAAACGCCTAGTTTGGGGCCTCTCGCTCTTCAAATAGCGAAGTTATAAGCAAAAGAAGTTCATCATCTGATTTGAATGTGTTCCGGTGGTCGGATCGTAATGAAATTGGGCAATATTTCTTCGTTTTTCTCTGAACTTTCATTTGCGCCAACTTGCATGGCTCTAGCTCTTAAAATAATAAAGTTACAGGCAAGAGAAGTTGAGTTTCAAAACGCCTAGTTTGGGGCCTCTAGCTCTTCAAATAGCGAAGTTATAAGCAAAAGAAGTTCATCATCTGATTTGAATGTGTTCCGGTGGTCGGATCGTAATGAAATTGGGCAATATTTCTTCGTTTTTCTCTGAACTTTCATTTGCGCCAACTTTCATGGCTCTAGCTCTTAAAATAACAAAGTTACAGGCAAGAGAAGTTGAGTTTCAAAACGCCTAGTTTGGGGCCTCTAGCTCTTCAAATAGCGAAGTTATAAGCAAAAGAAGTTCATCATCTGATTTGAATGTGTTCCGGTGGTCGGATCGTAATGAAATTGGGCAATATTTCTTCGTTTTTCTCTGAACTTTCATTTGCGCCAACTTGCATGGCTCTAGCTCTTAAAATAACAAAGTTACAGGCAAGAGAAGTTGAGTTTCAAAACGCCTAGTTTGGGGCCTCTAGCTCTTCAAATAGCGAAGTTATAAGCAAAAGAAGTTCATCATCTGATTTGAATGTGTTCCGGTGGTCGGATCGTAATGAAATTGGGCAATATTTCTTCGTTTTTCTCTGAACTTTCATTTGCGCCAACTTTCATGGCTCTAGCTCTTAAAATAACAAAGTTACAGGCAAGAGAAGTTGAGTTTCAAAACGCCTAGTTTGGGGCCTCTAGCTCTTCAAATAGCGAAGTTATAAGCAAAAGAAGTTCATCATCTGATTTGAATGTGTTCCGGTGGTCGGATCGTAATGAAATTGGGCAATATTTCTTCGTTTTTCTCTGAACTTTCATTTGCGCCAACTTGCATGGCTCTAGCTCTTAAAATAACAAAGTTACAGGCAAGAGAAGTTGAGTTTCAAAACGCCTAGTTTGGGGCCTCTAGCTCTTCAAATAGCGAAGTTATAAGCAAAAGAAGTTCATCATCTGATTTGAATGTGTTCCGGTGGTCGGATCGTAATGAAATTGGGCAATATTTCTTCGTTTTTCTCTGAACTTTCATTTGCGCCAACTTTCATGGCTCTAGCTCTTAAAATAACAAAGTTACAGGCAAGAGAAGTTGAGTTTCAAAACGCCTAGTTTGGGGCCTCTTAAAATAACAAAGTTACAGGCAAGAGAAGTTGAGTTTCAAAACGCCTAGTTTGGGGCCTCTAGCTCTTCAAATAGCGAAGTTATAAGCAAAAGAAGTTCATCATCTGATTTGAATGTGTTCCGGTGGTCGGATCGTAGTGAAATTGGGCAATATTTCTTCGTTTTTCTCTGAACTTTCATTTGCGCCAACTTTCATGGCTCTAGCTCTTAAAATAACAAAGTTACAGGCAAGAGAAGTTGAGTTTCAAAACGCCTAGTTTGGGGCCTCTAGCTCTTCAAATAGCGAAGTTATAAGCAAAAGAAGTTCATCATCTGATTTGAATGTGTTCCGGTGGTCGGATCGTAATGAAATTTGGCAATATTTCTTCGTTTTTCTCTGAACTTTCATTTGCGCCAACTTTCATGGCTCTAGCTCTTAAAATAACAAAGTTACAGGCAAGAGAAGTTGAGTTTCAAAACGCCTAGTTTGGGGCCTCTAGCTCTTCAAATAGCGAAGTTATAAGCAAAAGAAGTTCATCATCTGATTTGAATGTGTTCCGGTGGTCGGATCGTAATGAAATTGGGCAATATTTCTTCGTTTTTCTCTGAACTTTCATTTGCGCCAACTTTCATGGCTCTAGCTATTAAAATAACAAAGTTACAGGCAAGAGAAGTTGAGTTTCAAAACGCCTAGTTTGGGGCCTCTAGCTCTTCAAATAGCGAAGTTATAAGCAAAAGAAGTTCATCATCTGATTTGAATGTGTTCCGGTGGTCGGATCGTAATGAAATTGGGCAATATTTCTTCGTTTTTCTCTGAACTTTCATTTGCGCCAACTTGCATGGCTCTAGCTCTTAAAATAACAAAGTTACAGGCAAGAGAAGTTGAGTTTCAAAACGCCTAGTTTGGGGCCTCTAGCTCTTCAAATAGCGAAGTTATAAGCAAAAGAAGTTCATCATCTGATTTGAATGTGTTCCGGTGGTCGGATCGTAATGAAATTGGGCAATATTTCTTCGTTTTTCTCTGAACTTTCATTTGCGCCAACTTGCATGGCTCTAGCTCTTAAAATAATAAAGTTACAGGCAAGAGAAGTTGAGTTTCAAAACGCCTAGTTTGGGTCCTCTAGCTCTTCAAATAGCGAAGTTATAAGCAAAAGAAGTTCATCATCTGATTTGAATGTGTTCCGGTGGTCGGATCGTAATGAAATTGGGCAATATTTCTTCGTTTTTCTCTGAACTTTCATTTGCGCCAACTTTCATGGCTCTAGCTCTTAAAATAACAAAGTTACAGGCAAGAGAAGTTGAGTTTCAAAACGCCTAGTTTGGGGCCTCTAGCTCTTCAAATAGCGAAGTTATAAGCAAAAGAAGTTCATCATCTGATTTGAATGTGTTCCGGTGGTCGGATCGTAATGAAATTGGGCAATATTTCTTCGTTTTTCTCTGAACTTTCATTTGCGCCAACTTTCATGGCTCTAGCTCTTAAAATAACAAAGTTACAGGCAAGAGAAGTTGAGTTTCAAAACGCCTAGTTTGGGGCCTCTAGCTCTTCAAATAGCGAAGTTATAAGCAAAAGAAGTTCATCATCTGATTTGAATGTGTTCCGGTGGTCGGATCGTAATGAAATTGGGCAATATTTCTTCGTTTTTCTCTGAACTTTCATTTGCGCCAACTTTCATGGCTCTAGCTCTTAAAATAACAAAGTTACAGGCAAGAGAAGTTGAGTTTCAAAACGCCTAGCTTGGGGCCTCTAGCTCTTCAAATAGCGAAGTTATAAGCAAAAGAAGTTCATCATCTGATTTGAATGTGTTCCGGTGGTCGGATCGTAATGAAATTGGGCAATATTTCTTCGTTTTTCTCTGAACTTTCATTTGCGCCAACTTGCATGGCTCTAGCTCTTAAAATAACAAAGTTACAGGCAAGAGAAGTTGAGTTTCAAAACGCCTAGTTTGGGGCCTCTAGCTCTTCAAATAGCGAAGTTATAAGCAAAAGAAGTTCATCATCTGATTTGAATGTGTTCCGGTGGTCGGATCGTAATGAAATTGGGCAATATTTCTTCGTTTTTCTCTGAACTTTCATTTGCGCCAACTTGCATGGCTCTAGCTCTTAAAATAATAAAGTTACAGGCAAGAGAAGTTGAGTTTCAAAACGCCTAGTTTGGGTCCTCTAGCTCTTCAAATAGCGAAGTTATAAGCAAAAGAAGTTCATCATCTGATTTGAATGTGTTCCGGTGGTCGGATCGTAATGAAATTGGGCAATATTTCTTCGTTTTTCTCTGAACTTTCATTTGCGCCAACTTGCATGGCTCTAGCTCTTAAAATAACAAAGTTACAGGCAAGAGAAGTTGAGTTTCAAAACGCCTAGTTTGGGGCCTCTAGCTCTTCAAATAGCGAAGTTATAAGCAAAAGAAGTTCATCATCTGATTTGAATGTGTTCCGGTGGTCGGATCGTAATGAAATTGGGCAATATTTCTTCGTTTTTCTCTGAACTTTCATTTGCGCCAACTTTCATGGCTCTAGCTCTTAAAATAACAAAGTTACAGGCAAGAGAAGTTGAGTTTCAAAACGCCTAGTTTGGGGCCTCTAGCTCTTCAAATAGCGAAGTTATAAGCAAAAGAAGTTCATCATCTGATTTGAATGTGTTCCGGTGGTCGGATCGTAATGAAATTGGGCAATATTTCTTCGTTTTTCTCTGAACTTTCATTTGCGCCAACTTGCATGGCTCTAGCTCTTAAAATAATAAAGTTACAGGCAAGAGAAGTTGAGTTTCAAAACGCCTAGTTTGGGTCCTCTAGCTCTTCAAATAGCGAAGTTATAAGCAAAAGAAGTTCATCATCTGATTTGAATGTGTTCCGGTGGTCGGATCGTAATGAAATTGGGCAATATTTCTTCGTTTTTCTCTGAACTTTCATTTGCGCCAACTTTCATGGCTCTAGCTCTTAAAATAACAAAGTTACAGGCAAGAGAAGTTGAGTTTCAAAACGCCTAGTTTGGGGCCTCTAGCTCTTCAAATAGCGAAGTTATAAGCAAAAGAAGTTCATCATCTGATTTGAATGTGTTCCGGTGGTCGGATCGTAATGAAATTGGGCAATATTTCTTCGTTTTTCTCTGAACTTTCATTTGCGCCAACTTTCATGGCTCTAGCTCTTAAAATAACAAAGTTACAGGCAAGAGAAGTTGAGTTTCAAAACGCCTAGTTTGGGGCCTCTAGCTCTTCAAATAGCGAAGTTATAAGCAAAAGAAGTTCATCATCTGATTTGAATGTGTTCCGGTGGTCGGATCGTAATGAAATTGGGCAATATTTCTTCGTTTTTCTCTGAACTTTCATTTGCGCCAACTTGCATGGCTCTAGCTCTTAAAATAATAAAGTTACAGGCAAGAGAAGTTGAGTTTCAAAACGCCTAGTTTGGGTCCTCTAGCTCTTCAAATAGCGAAGTTATATGCAAAAGAAGTTCATCATCTGATTTGAATGTGTTCCGGTGGTCGGATCGTAATGAAATTGGGCAATATTTCTTCGTTTTTCTCTGAACTTTCATTTGCGCCAACTTGCATGGCTCTAGCTCTTAAAATAACAAAGTTACAGGCAAGAGAAGTTGAGTTTCAAAACGCCTAGTTTGGGGCCTCTAGCTCTTCAAATAGCGAAGTTATAAGCAAAAGAAGTTCATCATCTGATTTGAATGTGTTCCGGTGGTCGGATCGTAATGAAATTGGGCAATATTTCTTCGTTTTTCTCTGAACTTTCATTTGCGCCAACTTGCATGGCTCTAGCTCTTAAAATAATAAAGTTACAGGCAAGAGAAGTTGAGTTTCAAAACGCCTAGTTTGGGGCCTCTAGCTCTTCAAATAGCGAAGTTATAAGCAAAAGAAGTTCATCATCTGATTTGAATGTGTTCCGGTGGTCGGATCGTAATGAAATTGAGCAATATTTCTTCGTTTTTCTCTGAACTTTCATTTGCGCCAACTTGCATGGCTCTAGCTCTTAAAATAACAAAGTTACAGGCAAGAGAAGTTGAGTTTCAAAACGACTAGTTTGGGGCCTCTAGCTCTTCAAATAGCGAAGTTATAAGCAAAAGAAGTTCATCATCTGATTTGAATGTGTTCCGGTGGTCGGATCGTAATGAAATTGGGCAATATTTCTTCGTTTTTCTCTGAACTTTCATTTGCGCCAACTTTCATGGCTCTAGCTCTTAAAATAACAAAGTTACAGGCAAGAGAAGTTGAGTTTCAAAACGCCTAGTTTGGGGCCTCTCGCTCTTCAAATAGCGAAGTTATAAGCAAAAGAAGTTCATCATCTGATTTGAATGTGTTCCGGTGGTCGGATCGTAATGAAATTGGGCAATATTTCTTCGTTTTTCTCTGAACTTTCATTTGCGCCAACTTGCATGGCTCTAGCTCTTAAAATAATAAAGTTACAGGCAAGAGAAGTTGAGTTTCAAAACGCCTAGTTTGGGGCCTCTAGCTCTTCAAATAGCGAAGTTATAAGCAAAAGAAGTTCATCATCTGATTTGAATGTGTTCCGGTGGTCGGATCGTAATGAAATTGGGCAATATTTCTTCGTTTTTCTCTGAACTTTCATTTGCGCCAACTTTCATGGCTCTAGCTCTTAAAATAACAAAGTTACAGGCAAGAGAAGTTGAGTTTCAAAACGCCTAGTTTGGGGCCTCTAGCTCTTCAAATAGCGAAGTTATAAGCAAAAGAAGTTCATCATCTGATTTGAATGTGTTCCGGTGGTCGGATCGTAATGAAATTGGGCAATATTTCTTCGTTTTTCTCTGAACTTTCATTTGCGCCAACTTGCATGGCTCTAGCTCTTAAAATAACAAAGTTACAGGCAAGAGAAGTTGAGTTTCAAAACGCCTAGTTTGGGGCCTCTAGCTCTTCAAATAGCGAAGTTATAAGCAAAAGAAGTTCATCATCTGATTTGAATGTGTTCCGGTGGTCGGATCGTAATGAAATTGGGCAATATTTCTTCGTTTTTCTCTGAACTTTCATTTGCGCCAACTTTCATGGCTCTAGCTCTTAAAATAACAAAGTTACAGGCAAGAGAAGTTGAGTTTCAAAACGCCTAGTTTGGGGCCTCTAGCTCTTCAAATAGCGAAGTTATAAGCAAAAGAAGTTCATCATCTGATTTGAATGTGTTCCGGTGGTCGGATCGTAATGAAATTGGGCAATATTTCTTCGTTTTTCTCTGAACTTTCATTTGCGCCAACTTGCATGGCTCTAGCTCTTAAAATAACAAAGTTACAGGCAAGAGAAGTTGAGTTTCAAAACGCCTAGTTTGGGGCCTCTAGCTCTTCAAATAGCGAAGTTATAAGCAAAAGAAGTTCATCATCTGATTTGAATGTGTTCCGGTGGTCGGATCGTAATGAAATTGGGCAATATTTCTTCGTTTTTCTCTGAACTTTCATTTGCGCCAACTTTCATGGCTCTAGCTCTTAAAATAACAAAGTTACAGGCAAGAGAAGTTGAGTTTCAAAACGCCTAGTTTGGGGCCTCTTAAAATAACAAAGTTACAGGCAAGAGAAGTTGAGTTTCAAAACGCCTAGTTTGGGGCCTCTAGCTCTTCAAATAGCGAAGTTATAAGCAAAAGAAGTTCATCATCTGATTTGAATGTGTTCCGGTGGTCGGATCGTAGTGAAATTGGGCAATATTTCTTCGTTTTTCTCTGAACTTTCATTTGCGCCAACTTTCATGGCTCTAGCTCTTAAAATAACAAAGTTACAGGCAAGAGAAGTTGAGTTTCAAAACGCCTAGTTTGGGGCCTCTAGCTCTTCAAATAGCGAAGTTATAAGCAAAAGAAGTTCATCATCTGATTTGAATGTGTTCCGGTGGTCGGATCGTAATGAAATTTGGCAATATTTCTTCGTTTTTCTCTGAACTTTCATTTGCGCCAACTTTCATGGCTCTAGCTCTTAAAATAACAAAGTTACAGGCAAGAGAAGTTGAGTTTCAAAACGCCTAGTTTGGGGCCTCTAGCTCTTCAAATAGCGAAGTTATAAGCAAAAGAAGTTCATCATCTGATTTGAATGTGTTCCGGTGGTCGGATCGTAATGAAATTGGGCAATATTTCTTCGTTTTTCTCTGAACTTTCATTTGCGCCAACTTTCATGGCTCTAGCTATTAAAATAACAAAGTTACAGGCAAGAGAAGTTGAGTTTCAAAACGCCTAGTTTGGGGCCTCTAGCTCTTCAAATAGCGAAGTTATAAGCAAAAGAAGTTCATCATCTGATTTGAATGTGTTCCGGTGGTCGGATCGTAATGAAATTGGGCAATATTTCTTCGTTTTTCTCTGAACTTTCATTTGCGCCAACTTGCATGGCTCTAGCTCTTAAAATAACAAAGTTACAGGCAAGAGAAGTTGAGTTTCAAAACGCCTAGTTTGGGGCCTCTAGCTCTTCAAATAGCGAAGTTATAAGCAAAAGAAGTTCATCATCTGATTTGAATGTGTTCCGGTGGTCGGATCGTAATGAAATTGGGCAATATTTCTTCGTTTTTCTCTGAACTTTCATTTGCGCCAACTTGCATGGCTCTAGCTCTTAAAATAATAAAGTTACAGGCAAGAGAAGTTGAGTTTCAAAACGCCTAGTTTGGGTCCTCTAGCTCTTCAAATAGCGAAGTTATAAGCAAAAGAAGTTCATCATCTGATTTGAATGTGTTCCGGTGGTCGGATCGTAATGAAATTGGGCAATATTTCTTCGTTTTTCTCTGAACTTTCATTTGCGCCAACTTTCATGGCTCTAGCTCTTAAAATAACAAAGTTACAGGCAAGAGAAGTTGAGTTTCAAAACGCCTAGTTTGGGGCCTCTAGCTCTTCAAATAGCGAAGTTATAAGCAAAAGAAGTTCATCATCTGATTTGAATGTGTTCCGGTGGTCGGATCGTAATGAAATTGGGCAATATTTCTTCGTTTTTCTCTGAACTTTCATTTGCGCCAACTTTCATGGCTCTAGCTCTTAAAATAACAAAGTTACAGGCAAGAGAAGTTGAGTTTCAAAACGCCTAGTTTGGGGCCTCTAGCTCTTCAAATAGCGAAGTTATAAGCAAAAGAAGTTCATCATCTGATTTGAATGTGTTCCGGTGGTCGGATCGTAATGAAATTGGGCAATATTTCTTCGTTTTTCTCTGAACTTTCATTTGCGCCAACTTTCATGGCTCTAGCTCTTAAAATAACAAAGTTACAGGCAAGAGAAGTTGAGTTTCAAAACGCCTAGTTTGGGGCCTCTAGCTCTTCAAATAGCGAAGTTATAAGCAAAAGAAGTTCATCATCTGATTTGAATGTGTTCCGGTGGTCGGATCGTAATGAAATTGGGCAATATTTCTTCGTTTTTCTCTGAACTTTCATTTGCGCCAACTTGCATGGCTCTAGCTCTTAAAATAACAAAGTTACAGGCAAGAGAAGTTGAGTTTCAAAACGCCTAGTTTGGGGCCTCTAGCTCTTCAAATAGCGAAGTTATAAGCAAAAGAAGTTCATCATCTGATTTGAATGTGTTCCGGTGGTCGGATCGTAATGAAATTGGGCAATATTTCTTCGTTTTTCTCTGAACTTTCATTTGCGCCAACTTGCATGGCTCTAGCTCTTAAAATAATAAAGTTACAGGCAAGAGAAGTTGAGTTTCAAAACGCCTAGTTTGGGTCCTCTAGCTCTTCAAATAGCGAAGTTATAAGCAAAAGAAGTTCATCATCTGATTTGAATGTGTTCCGGTGGTCGGATCGTAATGAAATTGGGCAATATTTCTTCGTTTTTCTCTGAACTTTCATTTGCGCCAACTTGCATGGCTCTAGCTCTTAAAATAACAAAGTTACAGGCAAGAGAAGTTGAGTTTCAAAACGCCTAGTTTGGGGCCTCTAGCTCTTCAAATAGCGAAGTTATAAGCAAAAGAAGTTCATCATCTGATTTGAATGTGTTCCGGTGGTCGGATCGTAATGAAATTGGGCAATATTTCTTCGTTTTTCTCTGAACTTTCATTTGCGCCAACTTTCATGGCTCTAGCTCTTAAAATAACAAAGTTACAGGCAAGAGAAGTTGAGTTTCAAAACGCCTAGTTTGGGGCCTCTAGCTCTTCAAATAGCGAAGTTATAAGCAAAAGAAGTTCATCATCTGATTTGAATGTGTTCCGGTGGTCGGATCGTAATGAAATTGGGCAATATTTCTTCGTTTTTCTCTGAACTTTCATTTGCGCCAACTTGCATGGCTCTAGCTCTTAAAATAATAAAGTTACAGGCAAGAGAAGTTGAGTTTCAAAACGCCTAGTTTGGGTCCTCTAGCTCTTCAAATAGCGAAGTTATAAGCAAAAGAAGTTCATCATCTGATTTGAATGTGTTCCGGTGGTCGGATCGTAATGAAATTGGGCAATATTTCTTCGTTTTTCTCTGAACTTTCATTTGCGCCAACTTTCATGGCTCTAGCTCTTAAAATAACAAAGTTACAGGCAAGAGAAGTTGAGTTTCAAAACGCCTAGTTTGGGGCCTCTAGCTCTTCAAATAGCGAAGTTATAAGCAAAAGAAGTTCATCATCTGATTTGAATGTGTTCCGGTGGTCGGATCGTAATGAAATTGGGCAATATTTCTTCGTTTTTCTCTGAACTTTCATTTGCGCCAACTTTCATGGCTCTAGCTCTTAAAATAACAAAGTTACAGGCAAGAGAAGTTGAGTTTCAAAACGCCTAGTTTGGGGCCTCTAGCTCTTCAAATAGCGAAGTTATAAGCAAAAGAAGTTCATCATCTGATTTGAATGTGTTCCGGTGGTCGGATCGTAATGAAATTGGGCAATATTTCTTCGTTTTTCTCTGAACTTTCATTTGCGCCAACTTGCATGGCTCTAGCTCTTAAAATAATAAAGTTACAGGCAAGAGAAGTTGAGTTTCAAAACGCCTAGTTTGGGTCCTCTAGCTCTTCAAATAGCGAAGTTATATGCAAAAGAAGTTCATCATCTGATTTGAATGTGTTCCGGTGGTCGGATCGTAATGAAATTGGGCAATATTTCTTCGTTTTTCTCAGAACTTTCATTTGCGCCAACTTGCATGGCTCTAGCTCTTAAAATAATAAAGTTACAGGCAAGAGAAGTTGAGTTTCAAAACGCCTAGTTTGGGTCCTCTAGCTCTTCAAATAGCGAAGTTATAAGCAAAAGAAGTTCATCATCTGATTTTAATGTGTTCCGGTGGTCGGATCGTAATGAAATTGGGCAATATTTCTTCGTTTTTCTCTGAACTTTCATTTGCGCCAACTTGCATGGCTCTAGCTCTTAAAATAATAAAGTTACAGGCAAGAGAAGTTGAGTTTCAAAACGCCTAGTTTGGGGCCTCTAGCTCTTCAAATAGCGAAGTTATAAGCAAAAGAAGTTCATCATCTGATTTGAATGTGTTCCGGTGGTCGGATCGTAATGAAATTGGGCAATATTTCTTCGTTTTTCTCTGAACTTTCATTTGCGCCAACTTGCATGGCTCTAGCTCTTAAAATAACAAAGTTACAGGCAAGAGAAGTTGAGTTTCAAAACGCCTAGTTTGGGGCCTCTAGCTCTTCAAATAGCGAAGTTATAAGCAAAAGAAGTTCATCATCTGATTTGAATGTGTTCCGGTGGTCGGATCGTAATGAAATTGGGCAATATTTCTTCGTTTTTCTCTGAACTTTCATTTGCGCCAACTTGCATGGCTCTAGCTCTTAAAATAATAAAGTTACAGGCAAGAGAAGTTGAGTTTCAAAACGCCTAGTTTGGGGCCTCTAGCTCTTCAAATAGCGAAGTTATAAGCAAAAGAAGTTCATCATCTGATTTGAATGTGTTCCGGTGGTCGGATCGTAATGAAATTGGGCAATATTTCTTCGTTTTTCTCTGAACTTTCATTTGCGCCAACTTTCATGGCTCTAGCTCTTAAAATAACAAAGTTACAGGCAAGAGAAGTTGAGTTTCAAAACGCCTAGTTTGGGGCCTCTAGCTCTTCAAATAGCGAAGTTATAAGCAAAAGAAGTTCATCATCTGATTTGAATGTGTTCCGGTGGTCGGATCGTAATGAAATTGGGCAATATTTCTTCGTTTTTCTCTGAACTTTCATTTGCGCCAACTTTCATGGCTCTAGCTCTTAAAATAACAAAGTTACAGGCAAGAGAAGTTGAGTTTCAAAACGCCTAGTTTGGGGCCTCTAGCTCTTCAAATAGCGAAGTTATAAGCAAAAGAAGTTCATCATCTGATTTGAATGTGTTCCGGTGGTCGGATCGTAATGAAATTGGGCAATATTTCTTCGTTTTTCTCTGAACTTTCATTTGCGCCAACTTTCATGGCTCTAGCTCTTAAAATAACAAAGTTACAGGCAAGAGAAGTTGAGTTTCAAAACGCCTAGTTTGGGGCCTCTAGCTCTTCAAATAGCGAAGTTATAAGCAAAAGAAGTTCATCATCTGATTTGAATGTGTTCCGGTGGTCGGATCGTAATGAAATTGGGCAATATTTCTTCATTTTTCTCTGAACTTTCATTTGCGCCAACTTGCATGGCTCTAGCTCTTAAAATAATAAAGTTACAGGCAAGAGAAGTTGAGTTTCAAAACGCCTAGTTTGGGGCCTCTAGCTCTTCAAATAGCGAAGTTATAAGCAAAAGAAGTTCATCATCTGATTTGAATGTGTTCCGGTGGTCGGATCGTAATGAAATTGGGCAATATTTCTTCGTTTTTCTCTGAACTTTCATTTGCGCCAACTTGCATGGCTCTAGCTCTTAAAATAACAAAGTTACAGGCAAGAGAAGTTGAGTTTCAAAACGCCTAGTTTGGGGCCTCTAGCTCTTCAAATAGCGAAGTTATAAGCAAAAGAAGTTCATCATCTGATTTGAATGTGTTCCGGTGGTCGGATCGTAATGAAATTGGGCAATATTTCTTCGTTTTTCTCTGAACTTTCATTTGCGCCAACTTGCATGGCTCTAGCTCTTAAAATAATAAAGTTACAGGCAAGAGAAGTTGAGTTTCAAAACGCCTAGTTTGGGGCCTCTAGCTCTTCAAATAGCGAAGTTATAAGCAAAAGAAGTTCATCATCTGATTTGAATGTGTTCCGGTGGTCGGATCGTAATGAAATTGGGCAATATTTCTTCGTTTTTCTCTGAACTTTCATTTGCGCCAACTTTCATGGCTCTAGCTCTTAAAATAACAAAGTTACAGGCAAGAGAAGTTGAGTTTCAAAACGCCTAGTTTGGGGCCTCTAGCTCTTCAAATAGCGAAGTTATAAGCAAAAGAAGTTCATCATCTGATTTGAATGTGTTCCGGTGGTCGGATCGTAATGAAATTGGGCAATATTTCTTCGTTTTTCTCTGAACTTTCATTTGCGCCAACTTTCATGGCTCTAGCTCTTAAAATAACAAAGTTACAGGCAAGAGAAGTTGAGTTTCAAAACGCCTAGTTTGGGGCCTCTAGCTCTTCAAATAGCGAAGTTATAAGCAAAAGAAGTTCATCATCTGATTTGAATGTGTTCCGGTGGTCGGATCGTAATGAAATTGGGCAATATTTCTTCGTTTTTCTCTGAACTTTCATTTGCGCCAACTTTCATGGCTCTAGCTCTTAAAATAACAAAGTTACAGGCAAGAGAAGTTGAGTTTCAAAACGCCTAGTTTGGGGCCTCTAGCTCTTCAAATAGCGAAGTTATAAGCAAAAGAAGTTCATCATCTGATTTGAATGTGTTCCGGTGGTCGGATCGTAATGAAATTGGGCAATATTTCTTCGTTTTTCTCTGAACTTTCATTTGCGCCAACTTTCATGGCTCTAGCTCTTAAAATAACAAAGTTACAGGCAAGAGAAGTTGAGTTTCAAAACGCCTAGTTTGGGGCCTCTAGCTCTTCAAATAGCGAAGTTATAAGCAAAAGAAGTTCATCATCTGATTTGAATGTGTTCCGGTGGTCGGATCGTAATGAAATTGGGCAATATTTCTTCATTTTTCTCTGAACTTTCATTTGCGCCAACTTGCATGGCTCTAGCTCTTAAAATAATAAAGTTACAGGCAAGAGAAGTTGAGTTTCAAAACGCCTAGTTTGGGGCCTCTAGCTCTTCAAATAGCGAAGTTATAAGCAAAAGAAGTTCATCATCTGATTTGAATGTGTTCCGGTGGTCGGATCGTAATGAAATTGGGCAATATTTCTTCGTTTTTCTCTGAACTTTCATTTGCGCCAACTTTCATGGCTCTAGCTCTTAAAATAACAAAGTTACAGGCAAGAGAAGTTGAGTTTCAAAACGCCTAGTTTGGGGCCTCTAGCTCTTCAAATAGCGAAGTTATAAGCAAAAGAAGTTCATCATCTGATTTGAATGTGTTCCGGTGGTCGGATCGTAATGAAATTGGGCAATATTTCTTCGTTTTTCTCTGAACTTTCATTTGCGCCAACTTTCATGGCTCTAGCTCTTAAAATAACAAAGTTACAGGCAAGAGAAGTTGAGTTTCAAAACGCCTAGTTTGGGGCCTCTAGCTCTTCAAATAGCGAAGTTATAAGCAAAAGAAGTTCATCATCTGATTTGAATGTGTTCCGGTGGTCGGATCGTAATGAAATTGGGCAATATTTCTTCGTTTTTCTCTGAACTTTCATTTGCGCCAACTTTCATGGCTCTAGCTCTTAAAATAACAAAGTTACAGGCAAGAGAAGTTGAGTTTCAAAACGCCTAGTTTGGGGCCTCTAGCTCTTCAAATAGCGAAGTTATAAGCAAAAGAAGTTCATCATCTGATTTGAATGTGTTCCGGTGGTCGGATCGTAATGAAATTGGGCAATATTTCTTCGTTTTTCTCTGAACTTTCATTTGCGCCAACTTTCATGGCTCTAGCTCTTAAAATAACAAAGTTACAGGCAAGAGAAGTTGAGTTTCAAAACGCCTAGTTTGGGGCCTCTAGCTCTTCAAATAGCGAAGTTATAAGCAAAAGAAGTTCATCATCTGATTTGAATGTGTTCCGGTGGTCGGATCGTAATGAAATTGGGCAATATTTCTTCATTTTTCTCTGAACTTTCATTTGCGCCAACTTGCATGGCTCTAGCTCTTAAAATAATAAAGTTACAGGCAAGAGAAGTTGAGTTTCAAAACGCCTAGTTTGGGGCCTCTAGCTCTTCAAATAGCGAAGTTATAAGCAAAAGAAGTTCATCATCTGATTTGAATGTGTTCCGGTGGTCGGATCGTAATGAAATTGGGCAATATTTCTTCGTTTTTCTCTGAACTTTCATTTGCGCCAACTTTCATGGCTCTAGCTCTTAAAATAACAAAGTTACAGGCAAGAGAAGTTGAGTTTCAAAACGCCTAGTTTGGGGCCTCTAGCTCTTCAAATAGCGAAGTTATAAGCAAAAGAAGTTCATCATCTGATTTGAATGTGTTCCGGTGGTCGGATCGTAATGAAATTGGGCAATATTTCTTCGTTTTTCTCTGAACTTTCATTTGCGCCAACTTTCATGGCTCTAGCTATTAAAATAACAAAGTTACAGGCAAGAGAAGTTGAGTTTCAAAACGCCTAGTTTGGGGCCTCTAGCTCTTCAAATAGCGAAGTTATAAGCAAAAGAAGTTCATCATCTGATTTGAATGTGTTCCGGTGGTCGGATCGTAATGAAATTGGGCAATATTTCTTCGTTTTTCTCTGAACTTTCATTTGCGCCAACTTTCATGGCTCTAGCTATTAAAATAACAAAGTTACAGGCAAGAGAAGTTGAGTTTCAAAACGCCTAGTTTGGGGCCTCTAGCTCTTCAAATAGCGAAGTTATAAGCAAAAGAAGTTCATCATCTGATTTGAATGTGTTCCGGTGGTCGGATCGTAATGAAATTGGGCAATATTTCTTCGTTTTTCTCTGAACTTTCATTTGCGCCAACTTTCATGGCTCTAGCTATTAAAATAACAAAGTTACAGGCAAGAGAAGTTGAGTTTCAAAACGCCTAGTTTGGGGCCTCTAGCTCTTCAAATAGCGAAGTTATAAGCAAAAGAAGTTCATCATCTGATTTGAATGTGTTCCGGTGGTCGGATCGTAATGAAATTGGGCAATATTTCTTCGTTTTTCTCTGAACTTTCATTTGCGCCAACTTTCATGGCTCTAGCTCTTAAAATAACAAAGTTACAGGCAAGAGAAGTTGAGTTTCAAAACGCCTAGTTTGGGGCCTCTAGCTCTTCAAATAGCGAAGTTATAAGCAAAAGAAGTTCATCATCTGATTTGAATGTGTTCCGGTGGTCGGATCGTAATGAAATTGAGCAATATTTCTTCGTTTTTCTCTGAACTTTCATTTGCGCCAACTTGCATGGCTCTAGCTCTTAAAATAACAAAGTTACAGGCAAGAGAAGTTGAGTTTCAAAACGACTAGTTTGGGGCCTCTAGCTCTTCAAATAGCGAAGTTATAAGCAAAAGAAGTTCATCATCTGATTTGAATGTGTTCCGGTGGTCGGATCGTAATGAAATTGGGCAATATTTCTTCGTTTTTCTCTGAACTTTCATTTGCGCCAACTTTCATGGCTCTAGCTCTTAAAATAACAAAGTTACAGGCAAGAGAAGTTGAGTTTCAAAACGCCTAGTTTGGGGCCTCTCGCTCTTCAAATAGCGAAGTTATAAGCAAAAGAAGTTCATCATCTGATTTGAATGTGTTCCGGTGGTCGGATCGTAATGAAATTGGGCAATATTTCTTCGTTTTTCTCTGAACTTTCATTTGCGCCAACTTGCATGGCTCTAGCTCTTAAAATAATAAAGTTACAGGCAAGAGAAGTTGAGTTTCAAAACGCCTAGTTTGGGGCCTCTAGCTCTTCAAATAGCGAAGTTATAAGCAAAAGAAGTTCATCATCTGATTTGAATGTGTTCCGGTGGTCGGATCGTAATGAAATTGGGCAATATTTCTTCGTTTTTCTCTGAACTTTCATTTGCGCCAACTTTCATGGCTCTAGCTCTTAAAATAACAAAGTTACAGGCAAGAGAAGTTGAGTTTCAAAACGCCTAGTTTGGGGCCTCTAGCTCTTCAAATAGCGAAGTTATAAGCAAAAGAAGTTCATCATCTGATTTGAATGTGTTCCGGTGGTCGGATCGTAATGAAATTGGGCAATATTTCTTCGTTTTTCTCTGAACTTTCATTTGCGCCAACTTGCATGGCTCTAGCTCTTAAAATAACAAAGTTACAGGCAAGAGAAGTTGAGTTTCAAAACGCCTAGTTTGGGGCCTCTAGCTCTTCAAATAGCGAAGTTATAAGCAAAAGAAGTTCATCATCTGATTTGAATGTGTTCCGGTGGTCGGATCGTAATGAAATTGGGCAATATTTCTTCGTTTTTCTCTGAACTTTCATTTGCGCCAACTTTCATGGCTCTAGCTCTTAAAATAACAAAGTTACAGGCAAGAGAAGTTGAGTTTCAAAACGCCTAGTTTGGGGCCTCTAGCTCTTCAAATAGCGAAGTTATAAGCAAAAGAAGTTCATCATCTGATTTGAATGTGTTCCGGTGGTCGGATCGTAATGAAATTGGGCAATATTTCTTCGTTTTTCTCTGAACTTTCATTTGCGCCAACTTGCATGGCTCTAGCTCTTAAAATAACAAAGTTACAGGCAAGAGAAGTTGAGTTTCAAAACGCCTAGTTTGGGGCCTCTAGCTCTTCAAATAGCGAAGTTATAAGCAAAAGAAGTTCATCATCTGATTTGAATGTGTTCCGGTGGTCGGATCGTAATGAAATTGGGCAATATTTCTTCGTTTTTCTCTGAACTTTCATTTGCGCCAACTTTCATGGCTCTAGCTCTTAAAATAACAAAGTTACAGGCAAGAGAAGTTGAGTTTCAAAACGCCTAGTTTGGGGCCTCTTAAAATAACAAAGTTACAGGCAAGAGAAGTTGAGTTTCAAAACGCCTAGTTTGGGGCCTCTAGCTCTTCAAATAGCGAAGTTATAAGCAAAAGAAGTTCATCATCTGATTTGAATGTGTTCCGGTGGTCGGATCGTAGTGAAATTGGGCAATATTTCTTCGTTTTTCTCTGAACTTTCATTTGCGCCAACTTTCATGGCTCTAGCTCTTAAAATAACAAAGTTACAGGCAAGAGAAGTTGAGTTTCAAAACGCCTAGTTTGGGGCCTCTAGCTCTTCAAATAGCGAAGTTATAAGCAAAAGAAGTTCATCATCTGATTTGAATGTGTTCCGGTGGTCGGATCGTAATGAAATTTGGCAATATTTCTTCGTTTTTCTCTGAACTTTCATTTGCGCCAACTTTCATGGCTCTAGCTCTTAAAATAACAAAGTTACAGGCAAGAGAAGTTGAGTTTCAAAACGCCTAGTTTGGGGCCTCTAGCTCTTCAAATAGCGAAGTTATAAGCAAAAGAAGTTCATCATCTGATTTGAATGTGTTCCGGTGGTCGGATCGTAATGAAATTGGGCAATATTTCTTCGTTTTTCTCTGAACTTTCATTTGCGCCAACTTTCATGGCTCTAGCTCTTAAAATAACAAAGTTACAGGCAAGAGAAGTTGAGTTTCAAAACGCCTAGTTTGGGTCCTCTAGCTCTTCAAATAGCGAAGTTATAAGCAAAAGAAGTTCATCATCTGATTTGAATGTGTTCCGGTGGTCGGATCGTAATGAAATTGGGCAATATTTCTTCGTTTTTCTCTGAACTTTCATTTGCGCCAACTTTCATGGCTCTAGCTCTTAAAATAACAAAGTTACAGGCAAGAGAAGTTGAGTTTCAAAACGCCTAGTTTGGGGCCTCTAGCTCTTCAAATAGCGAAGTTATAAGCAAAAGAAGTTCATCATCTGATTTTAATGTGTTCCGGTGGTCGGATCGTAATGAAATTTGGCAATATTTCTTCGTTTTTCTCTGAACTTTCATTTGCGCCAACTTTCATGGCTCTAGCTCTTAAAATAATAAAGTTACAGGCAAGAGAAGTTGAGTTTCAAAACGCCTAGTTTGGGGCCTCTAGCTCTTCAAATAGCGAAGTTATAAGCAAAAGAAGTTCATCATCTGATTTGAATGTGTTCCGGTGGTCGGATCGTAATGAAATTGGGCAATATTTCTTCGTTTTTCTCTGAACTTTCATTTGCGCCAACTTTCATGGCTCTAGCTCTTAAAATAACAAAGTTACAGGCAAGAGAATTTGAGTTTCAAAACGCCTAGTTTGGGGCCTCTAGCTCTTCAAATAGCGAAGTTATAAGCAAAAGAAGTTCATCATCTGATTTGAATGTGTTCCGGTGGTCGGATCGTAATGAAATTTGGCAATATTTCTTCGTTTTTCTCTGAACTTTCATTTGCGCCAACTTTCATGGCTCTAGCTCTTAAAATAACAAAGTTACAGGCAAGAGAAGTTGAGTTTCAAAACGCCTAGTTTGGGGCCTCTAGCTCTTCAAATAGCGAAGTTATAAGCAAAAGAAGTTCATCATCTGATTTGAATGTGTTCCGGTGGTCGGATCGTAATGAAATTGGGCAATATTTCTTCGTTTTTCTCTGAACTTTCATTTGCGCCAACTTGCATGGCTCTAGCTCTTAAAATAATAAAGTTACAGGCAAGAGAAGTTGAGTTTCAAAACGCCTAGTTTGGGTCCTCTAGCTCTTCAAATAGCGAAGTTATAAGCAAAAGAAGTTCATCATCTGATTTGAATGTGTTCCGGTGGTCGGATCGTAATGAAATTGGGCAATATTTCTTCGTTTTTCTCTGAACTTTCATTTGCGCCAACTTTCATGGCTCTAGCTCTTAAAATAACAAAGTTACAGGCAAGAGAAGTTGAGTTTCAAAACGCCTAGTTTGGGGCCTCTAGCTCTTCAAATAGCGAAGTTATAAGCAAAAGAAGTTCATCATCTGATTTTAATGTGTTCCGGTGGTCGGATCGTAATGAAATTGGGCAATATTTCTTCGTTTTTCTCTGAACTTTCATTTGCGCCAACTTGCATGGCTCTAGCTCTTAAAATAACTAAAGTTACAGGCAAGAGAAGTTGAGTTTCAAAACGCCTAGTTTGGGTCCTCTAGCTCTTCAAATAGCGAAGTTATAAGCAAAAGAAGTTCATCATCTGATTTGAATGTGTTCCGGTGGTCGGATCGTAATGAAATTGGGCAATATTTCTTCGTTTTTCTCTGAACTTTCATTTGCGCCAACTTTCATGGCTCTAGCTCTTAAAATAACAAAGTTACAGGCAAGAGAAGTTGAGTTTCAAAACGCCTAGTTTGGGGCCTCTAGCTCTTCAAATAGCGAAGTTATAAGCAAAAGAAGTTCATCATCTGATTTGAATGTGTTACGGTGGTCGGATCGTAATGAAATTGGGCAATATTTCTTCGTTTTTCTCTGAACTTTCATTTGCGCCAACTTTCATGGCTCTAGCTCTTAAAATAACAAAGTTACAGGCAAGAGAAGTTGAGTTTCAAAACGCCTAGTTTGGGGCCTCTAGCTCTTCAAATAGCGAAGTTATAAGCAAAAGAAGTTCATCATCTGATTTTAATGTGTTCCGGTGGTCGGATCGTAATGAAATTTGGGCAATATTTCTTCGTTTTTCTCTGAACTTTCATTTGCGCCAACTTTCATGGCTCTAGCTCTTAAAATAACAAAGTTACAGGCAAGAGAAGTTGAGTTTCAAAACGCCTAGTTTGGGGCCTCTAGCTCTTCAAATAGCGAAGTTATAAGCAAAAGAAGTTCATCATCTGATTTTAATGTGTTCCGGTGGTCGGATCGTAATGAAATTGGCAATATTTCTTCGTTTTTCTCTGAACTTTCATTTGCGCCAACTTTCATGGCTCTAGCTCTTAAAATAACAAAGTTACAGGCAAGAGAAGTTGAGTTTCAAAACGCCTAGTTTGGGGCCTCTAGCTCTTCAAATAGCGAAGTTATAAGCAAAAGAAGTTCATCATCTGATTTTAATGTGTTCCGGTGGTCGGATCGTAATGAAATTGGGCAATATTTCTTCGTTTTTCTCTGAACTTTCATTTGCGCCAACTTTCATGGCTCTAGCTCTTAAAATAACAAAGTTACAGGCAAGAGAAGTTGAGTTTCAAAACGCCTAGTTTGGGGCCTCTAGCTCTTCAAATAGCGAAGTTATAAGCAAAAGAAGTTCATCATCTGATTTTAATGTGTTCCGGTGGTCGGATCGTAATGAAATTGGGCAATATTTCTTCGTTTTTCTCTGAACTTTCATTTGCGCCAACTTGCATGGCTCTAGCTCTTAAAATAACAAAGTTACAGGCAAGAGAAGTTGAGTTTCAAAACGCCTAGTTTGGGGCCTCTAGCTCTTCAAATAGCGAAGTTATAAGCAAAAGAAGTTCATCATCTGATTTTAATGTGTTCCGGTGGTCGGATCGTAATGAAATTGGGCAATATTTCTTCGTTTTTCTCTGAACTTTCATTTGCGCCAACTTTCATGGCTCTAGCTCTTAAAATAACAAAGTTACAGGCAAGAGAAGTTGAGTTTCAAAACGCCTAGTTTGGGGCCTCTAGCTCTTCAAATAGCGAAGTTATAAGCAAAAGAAGTTCATCATCTGATTTTAATGTGTTCCGGTGGTCGGATCGTAATGAAATTGGGCAATATTTCTTCGTTTTTCTCTGAACTTTCATTTGCGCCAACTTTCATGGCTCTAGCTCTTAAAATAACAAAGTTACAGGCAAGAGAAGTTGAGTTTCAAAACGCCTAGTTTGGGGCCTCTAGCTCTTCAAATAGCGAAGTTATAAGCAAAAGAAGTTCATCATCTGATTTTAATGTGTTCCGGTGGTCGGATCGTAATGAAATTGGGCAATATTTCTTCGTTTTTCTCTGAACTTTCATTTGCGCCAACTTTCATGGCTCTAGCTCTTAAAATAACAAAGTTACAGGCAAGAGAAGTTGAGTTTCAAAACGCCTAGTTTGGGGCCTCTAGCTCTTCAAATAGCGAAGTTATAAGCAAAAGAAGTTCATCATCTGATTTTAATGTGTTCCGGTGGTCGGATCGTAATGAAATTGGGCAATATTTCTTCGTTTTTCTCTGAACTTTCATTTGCGCCAACTTTCATGGCTCTAGCTCTTAAAATAACAAAGTTACAGGCAAGAGAAGTTGAGTTTCAAAACGCCTAGTTTGGGGCCTCTAGCTCTTCAAATAGCGAAGTTATAAGCAAAAGAAGTTCATCATCTGATTTGAATGTGTTCCGGTGGTCGGATCGTAATGAAATTGGGCAATATTTCTTCGTTTTTCTCTGAACTTTCATTTGCGCCAACTTTCATGGCTCTAGCTCTTAAAATAACAAAGTTACAGGCAAGAGAAGTTGAGTTTCAAAACGCCTAGTTTGGGGCCTCTAGCTCTTCAAATAGCGAAGTTATAAGCAAAAGAAGTTCATCATCTGATTTGAATGTGTTCCGGTGGTCGGATCGTAATGAAATTGGGCAATATTTCTTCGTTTTTCTCTGAACTTTCATTTGCGCCAACTTTCATGGCTCTAGCTCTTAAAATAACAAAGTTACAGGCAAGAGAAGTTGAGTTTCAAAACGCCTAGTTTGGGGCCTCTAGCTCTTCAAATAGCGAAGTTATAAGCAAAAGAAGTTCATCATCTGATTTGAATGTGTTCCGGTGGTCGGATCGTAATGAAATTGGGCAATATTTCTTCGTTTTTTCTCTGAACTTTCATTTGCGCCAACTTTCATTGCTCTAGCTCTTAAAATAACAAAGTTACAGGCAAGAGAAGTTGAGTTTCAAAACGCCTAGTTTGGGGCCTCTAGCTCTTCAAATAGCGAAGTTATAAGCAAAAGAAGTTCATCATCTGATTTGAATGTGTTCCGGTGGTCGGATCGTAATGAAATTGGGCAATATTTCTTCGTTTTTTCTCTGAACTTTCATTTGCGCCAACTTTCATGGCTCTAGCTCTTAAAATAACAAAGTTACAGGCAAGAGAAGTTGAGTTTCAAAACGCCTAGTTTGGGGCCTCTAGCTCTTCAAATAGCGAAGTTATAAGCAAAAGAAGTTCATCATCTGATTTGAATGTGTTCCGGTGGTCGGATCGTAATGAAATTGGGCAATATTTCTTCGTTTTTCTCTGAACTTTCATTTGCGCCAACTTTCATTGCTCTAGCTCTTAAAATAACAAAGTTACAGGCAAGAGAAGTTGAGTTTCAAAACGCCTAGTTTGGGGCCTCTAGCTCTTCAAATAGCGAAGTTATAAGCAAAAGAAGTTCATCATCTGATTTGAATGTGTTCCGGTGGTCGGATCGTAATGAAATTGGGCAATATTTCTTCGTTTTTCTCTGAACTTTCATTTGCGCCAACTTTCATGGCTCTAGCTCTTAAAATAACAAAGTTACAGGCAAGAGAAGTTGAGTTTCAAAACGCCTAGTTTGGGGCCTCTAGCTCTTCAAATAGCGAAGTTATAAGCAAAAGAAGTTCATCATCTGATTTGAATGTGTTCCGGTGGTCGGATCGTAATGAAATTGGGCAATATTTCTTCGTTTTTTCTCTGAACTTTCATTTGCGCCAACTTTCATGGCTCTAGCTCTTAAAATAACAAAGTTACAGGCAAGAGAAGTTGAGTTTCAAAACGCCTAGTTTGGGGCCTCTAGCTCTTCAAATAGCGAAGTTATAAGCAAAAGAAGTTCATCATCTGATTTGAATGTGTTCCGGTGGTCGGATCGTAATGAAATTGGGCAATATTTCTTCGTTTTTCTCTGAACTTTCATTTGCGCCAACTTTCATGGCTCTAGCTATTAAAATAACAAAGTTACAGGCAAGAGAAGTTGAGTTTCAAAACGCCTAGTTTGGGGCCTCTAGCTCTTCAAATAGCGAAGTTATAAGCAAAAGAAGTTCATCATCTGATTTGAATGTGTTCCGGTGGTCGGATCGTAATGAAATTGGGCAATATTTCTTCGTTTTTCTCTGAACTTTCATTTGCGCCAACTTTCATGGCTCTAGCTCTTAAAATAACAAAGTTACAGGCAAGAGAAGTTGAGTTTCAAAACGCCTAGTTTGGGGCCTCTAGCTCTTCAAATAGCGAAGTTATAAGCAAAAGAAGTTCATCATCTGATTTGAATGTGTTCCGGTGGTCGGATCGTAATGAAATTGGGCAATATTTCTTCGTTTTTCTCTGAACTTTCATTTGCGCCAACTTTCATGGCTCTAGCTATTAAAATAACAAAGTTACAGGCAAGAGAAGTTGAGTTTCAAAACGCCTAGTTTGGGGCCTCTAGCTCTTCAAATAGCGAAGTTATAAGCAAAAGAAGTTCATCATCTGATTTTAATGTGTTCCGGTGGTCGGATCGTAATGAAATTGGGCAATATTTCTTCGTTTTTCTCTGAACTTTCATTTGCGCCAACTTTCATGGCTCTAGCTCTTAAAATAACAAAGTTACAGGCAAGAGAAGTTGAGTTTCAAAACGCCTAGTTTGGGGCCTCTAGCTCTTCAAATAGCGAAGTTATAAGCAAAAGAAGTTCATCATCTGATTTGAATGTGTTCCGGTGGTCGGATCGTAATGAAATTGGGCAATATTTCTTCGTTTTTCTCTGAACTTTCATTTGCGCCAACTTTCATGGCTCTAGCTATTAAAATAACAAGAGTTACAGGCAAGGAAGTTGAGTTTCAAAACGCCTAGTTTGGGGCCTCTTGCTCTTCAAATAGCGAAGTTATAAGCAAAAGAAGTTCATCATCTGATTTTAATGTGTTCCGGTGGTCGGATCGTAATGAAATTGGGCAATATTTCTTCGTTTTTCTCTGAACTTTCATTTGCGCCAACTTTCATGGCTCTAGCTATTAAAATAACAGAGTTACAGGCAAGAGAAGTTGAGTTTCAAAACGCCTAGTTTGGGGCCTCTAGCTCTTCAAATAGCGAAGTTATAAGCAAAAGAAGTTCATCATCTGATTTTAATGTGTTCCGGTGGTCGGATCGTAATGAAATTGGGCAATATTTCTTCGTTTTTCTCTGAACTTTCATTTGCGCCAACTTTCATGGCTCTAGCTATTAAAATAACAAAGTTACAGGCAAGGGAAGTTGAGTTTCAAAACGCCTAGTTTGGGGCCTCTTGCTCTTCAAATAGCGAAGTTATAAGCAAAAGAAGTTCATCATCTGATTTTAATGTGTTCCGGTGGTCGGATCGTAATGAAATTGGGCAATATTTCTTCGTTTTTCTCTGAACTTTCATTTGCGCCAACTTTCATGGCTCTAGCTATTAAAATAACAGAGTTACAGGCAAGAGAAGTTGAGTTTCAAAACGCCTAGTTTGGGGCCTCTAGCTCTTCAAATAGCGAAGTTATAAGCAAAAGAAGTTCATCATCTGATTTTAATGTGTTCCGGTGGTCGGATCGTAATGAAATTGGGCAATATTTCTTCGTTTTTCTCTGAACTTTCATTTGCGCCAACTTTCATGGCTCTAGCTATTAAAATAACAAAGTTACAGGCAAGGAAGTTGAGTTTCAAAACGCCTAGTTTGGGGCCTCTTGCTCTTCAAATAGCGAAGTTATAAGCAAAAGAAGTTCATCATCTGATTTTAATGTGTTCCGGTGGTCGGATCGTAATGAAATTGGGCAATATTTCTTCGTTTTTCTCTGAACTTTCATTTGCGCCAACTTTCATGGCTCTAGCTATTAAAATAACAGAGTTACAGGCAAGAGAAGTTGAGTTTCAAAACGCCTAGTTTGGGGCCTCTAGCTCTTCAAATAGCGAAGTTATAAGCAAAAGAAGTTCATCATCTGATTTTAATGTGTTCCGGTGGTCGGATCGTAATGAAATTGGGCAATATTTCTTCGTTTTTCTCTGAACTTTCATTTGCGCCAACTTTCATGGCTCTAGCTATTAAAATAACAGAGTTACAGGCAAGAGAAGTTGAGTTTCAAAACGCCTAGTTTGGGGCCTCTAGCTCTTCAAATAGCGAAGTTATAAGCAAAAGAAGTTCATCATCTGATTTTAATGTGTTCCGGTGGTCGGATCGTAATGAAATTGGGCAATATTTCTTCGTTTTTCTCTGAACTTTCATTATACTGCGCCAACTTTCATGGCTCTAGCTATTAAAATAACAGAGTTACAGGCAAGAGGAAGTTGAGTTTCAAAACGCCTAGTTTGGGGCCTCTAGCTCTTCAAATAGCGAAGTTATAAGCAAAAGAAGTTCATCATCTGATTTTAATGTGTTCCGGTGGTCGGATCGTAATGAAATTGGGCAATATTTCTTCGTTTTTCTCTGAACTTTCATTTGCGCCAACTTTCATGGCTCTAGCTATTAAAATAACAGAGTTACAGGCCAAGAGAAGTTGAGTTTCAAAACGCCTAGTTGGGGCCTCTAGCTCTCAAATAGCGAAGTTATAAGCAAAGAAGTTCATCATCTGATTTTAATGTGTTCCGGTGGTCGGATCGTAATGAAATTGGGCAATATTTCTTCGTTTTTCTCTGAACTTTCATTTCCAACTTTCATGGCTCTAGCTATTAAAATAACAAAGTTACAGGCAAGAGAAGTTGAGTTTCAAAACGCCTAGTTTGGGGCCTCTAGCTCTTCAAATAGCGAAGTTATAAGCAAAAGAAGTTCATCATCTGATTTGAATGTGTTCCGGTGGTCGGATCGTAATGAAATTGGGCAATATTTCTTCGTTTTTCTCTGAACTTTCATTTGCGCCAACTTTCATGGCTCTAGCTATTAAAATAACAAAGTTACAGGCAAGGGAAGTTGAGTTTCAAAACGCCTAGTTTGGGGCCTCTTGCTCTTCAAATAGCGAAGTTATAAGCAAAAGAAGTTCATCATCTGATTTTAATGTGTTCCGGTGGTCGGATCGTAATGAAATTGGGCAATATTTCCTCGTTTTTCTCTGAACTTTCATTTGCGCCAACTTTCATGGCTCTAGCTCTTAAAATAACAAAGTTACAGGCAAGAGAAGTTGAGTTTCAAAACGCCTAGTTTGGGGCCTCTAGCTCTTCAAATAGCGAAGTTATAAGCAAAAGAAGTTCATCATCTGATTTTAATGTGTTCCGGTGGTCGGATCGTAATGAAATTGGGCAATATTTCTTCGTTTTTCTCTGAACTTTCATTTGCGCCAACTTTCATGGCTCTAGCTCTTAAAATAACAAAGTTACAGGCAAGAGAAGTTGAGTTTCACAACGTCTAGTTTGGGGCCTCTAGCTCTTCAAATAGCGAAGTTATAAGCAAAAGAAGTTCATCATCTGATTTTAATGTGTTCCGGTGGTCGGATCGTAATGAAATTGGGCAATATTTCTTCGTTTTTCTCTGAACTTTCATTTGCGCCAACTTGCATGGCTCTAGCTCTTAAAATAACAAAGTTACAGGCAAGAGAAGTTGAGTTTCAAAACGCCTAGTTTGGGGCCTCTAGCTCTTCAAATAGCGAAGTTATAAGCAAAAGAAGTTCATCATCTGATTTTAATGTGTTCCGGTGGTCGGATCGTAATGAAATTGGGCAATATTTCTTCGTTTTTCTCTGAACTTTCATTTGCGCCAACTTTCATGGCTCTAGCTCTTAAAATAACAAAGTTACAGGCAAGAGAAGTTGAGTTTCAAAACGCCTAGTTTGGGGCCTCTAGCTCTTCAAATAGCGAAGTTATAAGCAAAAGAAGTTCATCATCTGATTTTAATGTGTTCCGGTGGTCGGATCGTAATGAAATTGGGCAATATTTCTTCGTTTTTCTCTGAACTTTCATTTGCGCCAACTTGCATGGCTCTAGCTCTTAAAATAACAAAGTTACAGGCAAGAGAAGTTGAGTTTCAAAACGCCTAGTTTGGGGCCTCTAGCTCTTCAAATAGCGAAGTTATAAGCAAAAGAAGTTCATCATCTGATTTGAATGTGTTCCGGTGGTCGGATCGTAATGAAATTGGGCAATATTTCTTCGTTTTTCTCTGAACTTTCATTTGCGCCAACTTTCATGGCTCTAGCTATTAAAATAACAAAGTTACAGGCAAGAGAAGTTGAGTTTCAAAACGCCTAGTTTGGGGCCTCTAGCTCTTCAAATAGCGAAGTTATAAGCAAATTTCTTCGTTTTTCTCTGAACTTTCATTTGCGCCAACTTTCATGGCTCTAGCTCTTAAAATAACAAAGTTACAGGTAAGAGAAGTTGAGTTTCAAAACGCCTAGTTTGGGGCCTCTAGCTCTTCAAATAGCGAAGTTATAAGCAAAAGAAGTTCATCATCTGATTTGAATGTCTTCCGGTGGTCGGATCGTAATGAAATTGGGCAATATTTCTTCGTTTTTCTCTGAACTTTCATTTGCGCCAACTTTCATGGCTCTAGCTCTTAAAATAACAAAGTTACAGGCAAGAGAAGTTGAGTTTCAAAACGCCTAGTTTGGGGCCTCTAGCTCTTCAAATAGCGAAGTTATAAGCAAAAGAAGTTCATCATCTGATTTGAATGTGTTCCGGTGGTCGGATCGTAATGAAATTGGGCAATATTTCTTCGTTTTTCTCTGAACTTTCATTTGCGCCAACTTTCATGGCTCTAGCTCTTAAAATAACAAAGTTACAGGCAAGAGAAGTTGAGTTTCAAAACGCCTAGTTTGGGGCCTCTAGCTCTTCAAATAGCGAAGTTATAAGCAAATTTCTTCGTTTTTCTCTGAACTTTCATTTGCGCCAACTTTCATGGCTCTAGCTCTTAAAATAACAAAGTTACAGGTAAGAGAAGTTGAGTTTCAAAACGCCTAGTTTGGGGCCTCTAGCTCTTCAAATAGCGAAGTTATAAGCAAAAGAAGTTCATCATCTGATTTGAATGTGTTCCGGTGGTCGGATCGTAATGAAATTGGGCAATATTTCTTCGTTTTTCTCTGAACTTTCATTTGCGCCAACTTTCATGGCTCTAGCTCTTAAAATAACAAAGTTACAGGTAAGAGAAGTTGAGTTTCAAAACGCCTAGTTTGGGGCCTCTAGCTCTTCAAATAGCGAAGTTATAAGCAAAAGAAGTTCATCATCTGATTTGAATGTCTTCCGGTGGTCGGATCGTAATGAAATTGGGCAATATTTCTTCGTTTTTCTCTGAACTTTCATTTGCGCCAACTTTCATGGCTCTAGCTCTTAAAATAACAAAGTTACAGGCAAGAGAAGTTGAGTTTCAAAACGCCTAGTTTGGGGCCTCTAGCTCTTCAAATAGCGAAGTTATAAGCAAAAGAAGTTCATCATCTGATTTGAATGTGTTCCGGTGGTCGGATCGTAATGAAATTGGGCAATATTTCTTCGTTTTTCTCTGAACTTTCATTTGCGCCAACTTTCATGGCTCTAGCTCTTAAAATAACAAAGTTACAGGCAAGAGAAGTTGAGTTTCAAAACGCCTAGTTTGGGGCCTCTAGCTCTTCAAATAGCGAAGTTATAAGCAAAAGAAGTTCATCATCTGATTTGAATGTGTTCCGGTGGTCGGATCGTAATGAAATTGGGCAATATTTCTTCGTTTTTCTCTGAACTTTCATTTGCGCCAACTTGCATAGCTCTAGCTCTTAAAATAACAAAGTTACAGGCAAGAGAAGTTGAGTTTCAAAACGCCTAGTTTGGGGCCTCTAGCTCTTCAAATAGCGAAGTTATAAGCAAAAGAAGTTCATCATCTGATTTGAATGTGTTCCGGTGGTCGGATCGTAATGAAATTGGGCAATATTTCTTCGTTTTTCTCTGAACTTTCATTTGCGCCAACTTGCATAGCTCTAGCTCTTAAAATAACAAAGTTACAGGCAAGAGAAGTTGAGTTTCAAAACGCCTAGTTTGGGGCCTCTAGCTCTTCAAATAGCGAAGTTATAAGCAAAAGAAGTTCATCATCTGATTTGAATGTGTTCCGGTGGTCGGATCGTAATGAAATTGGGCAATATTTCTTCGTTTTTCTCTGAACTTTCATTTGCGCCAACTTGCATAGCTCTAGCTCTTAAAATAACAAAGTTACAGGCAAGAGAAGTTGAGTTTCAAAACGCCTAGTTTGGGGCCTCTAGCTCTTCAAATAGCGAAGTTATAAGCAAAAGAAGTTCATCATCTGATTTGAATGTGTTCCGGTGGTCGGATCGTAATGAAATTGGGCAATATTTCTTCGTTTTTCTCTGAACTTTCATTTGCGCCAACTTGCATAGCTCTAGCTCTTAAAATAACAAAGTTACAGGCAAGAGAAGTTGAGTTTCAAAACGCCTAGTTTGGGGCCTCTAGCTCTTCAAATAGCGAAGTTATAAGCTTGCTCTTAAAATAACAAAGTTACAGGCAAGAGAAGTTGAGTTTCAAAACGCCTAGTTTGGGGCCTCTAGCTCTTCAAATAGCGAAGTTATAAGCAAAAGAAGTTCATCATCTGATTTGAATGTGTTCCGGTGGTTGGATCGTAATGAAATTGGGCAATATTTCTTCGTTTTTCTCTGAACTTTCATTTGCGCCAACTTGCATGGCTCTAGCTCTTAAAATAACAAAGTTACAGGCAAGAGAAGTTGAGTTTCAAAACGCCTAGTTTGGGGCCTCTAGCTCTTCAAATAGCGAAGTTATAAGCAAAAGAAGTTCATCATCTGATTTGAATGTGTTCCGGTGGTCGGATCGTAATGAAATTGGGCAATATTTCTTCGTTTTTCTCTGAACTTTCATTTGCGCCAACTTTCATGGCTCTAGCTATTAAAATAACAAAGTTACAGGCAAGAGAAGTTGAGTTTCAAAACGCCTAGTTTGGGGCCTCTAGCTCTTCAAATAGCGAAGTTATAAGCAAAAGAAGTTCAACATCTGATTTGAATGTGTTCCGGTGGTCGGATCGTAATGAAATTGGGCAATATTTCTTCGTTTTTCTCTGAACTTTCATTTGCGCCAACTTTCATGGCTCTAGCTATTAAAATAACAAAGTTACAGGCAAGAGAAGTTGAGTTTCAAAACGCCTAGTTTGGTGCCTCTAGCTCTTAAAATAGCGAAGTTATAAGCAAAAGAAGTTCATCATCTGATTTGAATGTGTTCCGGTGGTCGGATCGTAATGAAATTGGGCAATATTTCTTCGTTTTTCTCTGAACTTTCATTTGCGCCAACTTTCATGGCTCTAGCTCTTAAAATAACAAAGTTACAGGCAAGAGAAGTTGAGTTTCAAAACGCCTAGTTTGGGGCCTCTAGCTCTTCAAATAGCGAAGTTATAAGCAAAAGAAGTTCATCATCTGATTTGAATGTGTTCCGGTGGTCGGATCGTAATGAAATTGGGCAATATTTCTTCGTTTTTCTCTGAACTTTCATTTGCGCCAACTTTCATGGCTCTAGCTATTAAAATAACAAAGTTACAGGCAAGAGAAGTTGAGTTTCAAAACGCCTAGTTTGGGGCCTCTAGCTCTTCAAATAGCGAAGTTATAAGCAAAAGAAGTTCATCATCTGATTTGAATGTGTTCCGGTGGTCGGATCGTAATGAAATTGGGCAATATTTCCTCGTTTTTCTCTGAACTTTCATTTGCGCCAACTTTCATGGCTCTAGCTCTTAAAATAACAAAGTTACAGGCAAGAGAAGTTGAGTTTCAAAACGCCTAGTTTGGGGCCTCTAGCTCTTCAAATAGCGAAGTTATAAGCAAAAGAAGTTCATCATCTGATTTTAATGTGTTCCGGTGGTCGGATCGTAATGAAATTGGGCAATATTTCTTCGTTTTTCTCTGAACTTTCATTTGCGCCAACTTTCATGGCTCTAGCTCTTAAAATAACAAAGTTACAGGCAAGAGAAGTTGAGTTTCACAACGTCTAGTTTGGGGCCTCTAGCTCTTCAAATAGCGAAGTTATAAGCAAAAGAAGTTCATCATCTGATTTGAATGTGTTCCGGTGGTCGGATCGTAATGAAATTGGGCAATATTTCTTCGTTTTTCTCTGAACTTTCATTTGCGCCAACTTGCATGGCTCTAGCTCTTAAAATAACAAAGTTACAGGCAAGAGAAGTTGAGTTTCAAAACGCCTAGTTTGGGGCCTCTAGCTCTTCAAATAGCGAAGTTATAAGCAAAAGAAGTTCATCATCTGATTTTAATGTGTTCCGGTGGTCGGATCGTAATGAAATTGGGCAATATTTCTTCGTTTTTCTCTGAACTTTCATTTGCGCCAACTTGCATGGCTCTAGCTCTTAAAATAACAAAGTTACAGGCAAGAGAAGTTGAGTTTCACAACGTCTAGTTTGGGGCCTCTAGCTCTTCAAATAGCGAAGTTATAAGCAAAAGAAGTTCATCATCTGATTTGAATGTGTTCCGGTGGTCGGATCGTAATGAAATTGGGCAATATTTCTTCGTTTTTCTCTGAACTTTCATTTGCGCCAACTTGCATGGCTCTAGCTCTTAAAATAACAAAGTTACAGGCAAGAGAAGTTGAGTTTCAAAACGCCTAGTTTGGGGCCTCTAGCTCTTCAAATAGCGAAGTTATAAGCAAAAGAAGTTCATCATCTGATTTTAATGTGTTCCGGTGGTCGGATCGTAATGAAATTGGGCAATATTTCTTCGTTTTTCTCTGAACTTTCATTTGCGCCAACTTTCATGGCTCTAGCTCTTAAAATAACAAAGTTACAGGCAAGAGAAGTTGAGTTTCAAAACGCCTAGTTTGGGGCCTCTAGCTCTTCAAATAGCGAAGTTATAAGCAAAAGAAGTTCATCATCTGATTTTAATGTGTTCCGGTGGTCGGATCGTAATGAAATTGGGCAATATTTCTTCGTTTTTCTCTGAACTTTCATTTGCGCCAACTTGCATGGCTCTAGCTCTTAAAATAACAAAGTTACAGGCAAGAGAAGTTGAGTTTCAAAACGCCTAGTTTGGGGCCTCTAGCTCTTCAAATAGCGAAGTTATAAGCAAAAGAAGTTCATCATCTGATTTGAATGTGTTCCGGTGGTCGGATCGTAATGAAATTGGGCAATATTTCTTCGTTTTTCTCTGAACTTTCATTTGCGCCAACTTTCATGGCTCTAGCTATTAAAATAACAAAGTTACAGGCAAGAGAAGTTGAGTTTCAAAACGCCTAGTTTGGGGCCTCTAGCTCTTCAAATAGCGAAGTTATAAGCAAAAGAAGTTCATCATCTGATTTTAATGTGTTCCGGTGGTCGGATCGTAATGAAATTGGGCAATATTTCTTCGTTTTTCTCTGAACTTTCATTTGCGCCAACTTTCATGGCTCTAGCTCTTAAAATAACAAAGTTACAGGCAAGAGAAGTTGAGTTTCAAAACGCCTAGTTTGGGGCCTCTAGCTCTTCAAATAGCGAAGTTATAAGCAAAAGAAGTTCATCATCTGATTTTAATGTGTTCCGGTGGTCGGATCATAATGAAATTGGGCAATATTTCTTCGTTTTTCTCTGAACTTTCATTTGCGCCAACTTTAATGGCTCTAGCTCTTAAAATAACAAAGTTACAGGCAAGAGAAGTTGAGTTTCAAAACGTCTAGTTTGGGGCCTCTAGCTCTTCAAATAGCGAAGTTATAAGCAAAAGAAGTTCATCATCTGATTTTAATGTGTTCCGGTGGTCGGATCGTAATGAAATTGGGCAATATTTCTTCGTTTTTCTCTGAACTTTCATTTGCGCCAACTTGCATGGCTCTAGCTCTTAAAATAACAAAGTTACAGGCAAGAGAAGTTGAGTTTCAAAACGCCTAGTTTGGGGCCTCTAGCTCTTCAAATAGCGAAGTTATAAGCAAAAGAAGTTCATCATCTGATTTTAATGTGTTCCGGTGGTCGGATCGTAATGAAATTGGGCAATATTTCTTCGTTTTTCTCTGAACTTTCATCTGCGCCAACTTTCATGGCTCTAGCTCTTAAAATAAGAAAGTTACAGGCAAGAGAAGTTGAGTTTCAAAACGCCTAGTTTGGGGCCTCTAGCTCTTCAAATAGCGAAGTTATAAGCAAAAGAAGTTCATCATCTGATTTTAATGTGTTCCGGTGGTCGGATCGTAATGAAATTGGGCAATATTTCTTCGTTTTTCTCTGAACTTTCATTTGCGCCAACTTGCATGGCTCTAGCTCTTAAAATAACAAAGTTACAGGCAAGAGAAGTTGAGTTTCAAAACGCCTAGTTTGGGGCCTCTAGCTCTTCAAATAGCGAAGTTATAAGCAAAAGAAGTTCATCATCTGATTTGAATGTGTTTCGGTGGTCGGATCGTAATGAAATTGGGCAATATTTCTTCGTTTTTCTCTGAACTTTCATTTGCGCCAACTTTCATGGCTCTAGCTCTTAAAATAACAAAGTTACAGGCAAGAGAAGTTGAGTTTCAAAACGCCTAGTTTGGGGCCTCTAGCTCTTCAAATAGCGAAGTTATAAGCAAAAGAAGTTCATCATCTGATTTGAATGTGTTCCGGTGGTCGGATCGTAATGAAATTGGGCAATATTTCTTCGTTTTTCTCTGAACTTTCATTTGAGCCAACTTTCATGGCTCTAGCTCTTAAAATAACAAAGTTACAGGCAAGAGAAGTTGAGTTTCAAAACGCCTAGTTTGGGGCCTCTAGCTCTTCAAATAGCGAAGTTATAAGCAAAAGAAGTTCATCATCTGATTTGAATGTGTTCCGGCGGTCGGATCGTAATGAAATTGGGCAATATTTCTTCGTTTTTCTCTGAACTTTCATTTGCGCCAACTTTCATGGCTCTAGCTCTTAAAATAACAAAGTTACAGGCAAGAGAAGTTGAGTTTCAAAACGTCTAGTTTGGGGCCTCTAGCTCTTCAAATAGCGAAGTTATAAGCAAAAGAAGTTCATCATCTGATTTTAATGTGTTCCGGTGGTCGGATCGTAATGAAATTGGGCAATATTTCTTCGTTTTTCTCTGAACTTTCATTTGCGCCAACTTGCATGGCTCTAGCTCTTAAAATAACAAAGTTACAGGCAAGAGAAGTTGAGTTTCAAAACGCCTAGTTTGGGGCCTCTAGCTCTTCAAATAGCGAAGTTATAAGCAAAAGAAGTTCATCATCTGATTTGAATGTCTTCCGGTGGTCGGATCGTAATGAAATTGGGCAATATTTCTTCGTTTTTCTCTGAACTTTCATTTGCGCCAACTTTCATGGCTCTAGCTCTTAAAATAACAAAGTTACAGGCAAGAGAAGTTGAGTTTCAAAACGCCTAGTTTGGGGCCTCTAGCTCTTCAAATAGCGAAGTTATAAGCAAAAGAAGTTCATCATCTGATTTGAATGTGTTCCGGTGGTCGGATCGTAATGAAATTGGGCAATATTTCTTCGTTTTTCTCTGAACTTTCATTTGCGCCAACTTTCATGGCTCTAGCTCTTAAAATAACAAAGTTACAGGCAAGAGAAGTTGAGTTTCAAAACGCCTAGTTTGGGGCCTCTAGCTCTTCAAATAGCGAAGTTATAAGCAAAAGAAGTTCATCATCTGATTTGAATGTGTTCCGGTGGTCGGATCGTAATGAAATTGGGCAATATTTCTTCGTTTTTCTCTGAACTTTCATTTGCGCCAACTTGCATAGCTCTAGCTCTTAAAATAACAAAGTTACAGGCAAGAGAAGTTGAGTTTCAAAACGCCTAGTTTGGGGCCTCTAGCTCTTCAAATAGCGAAGTTATAAGCAAAAGAAGTTCATCATCTGATTTGAATGTGTTCCGGTGGTCGGATCGTAATGAAATTGGGCAATATTTCTTCGTTTTTCTCTGAACTTTCATTTGCGCCAACTTGCATAGCTCTAGCTCTTAAAATAACAAAGTTACAGGCAAGAGAAGTTGAGTTTCAAAACGCCTAGTTTGGGGCCTCTAGCTCTTCAAATAGCGAAGTTATAAGCAAAAGAAGTTCATCATCTGATTTGAATGTGTTCCGGTGGTCGGATCGTAATGAAATTGGGCAATATTTCTTCGTTTTTCTCTGAACTTTCATTTGCGCCAACTTGCATAGCTCTAGCTCTTAAAATAACAAAGTTACAGGCAAGAGAAGTTGAGTTTCAAAACGCCTAGTTTGGGGCCTCTAGCTCTTCAAATAGCGAAGTTATAAGCAAAAGAAGTTCATCATCTGATTTGAATGTGTTCCGGTGGTCGGATCGTAATGAAATTGGGCAATATTTCTTCGTTTTTCTCTGAACTTTCATTTGCGCCAACTTGCATAGCTCTAGCTCTTAAAATAACAAAGTTACAGGCAAGAGAAGTTGAGTTTCAAAACGCCTAGTTTGGGGCCTCTAGCTCTTCAAATAGCGAAGTTATAAGCAAAAGAAGTTCATCATCTGATTTGAATGTGTTCCGGTGGTCGGATCGTAATGAAATTGGGCAATATTTCTTCGTTTTTCTCTGAACTTTCATTTGCGCCAACTTGCATAGCTCTAGCTCTTAAAATAACAAAGTTACAGGCAAGAGAAGTTGAGTTTCAAAACGCCTAGTTTGGGGCCTCTAGCTCTTCAAATAGCGAAGTTATAAGCAAAAGAAGTTCATCATCTGATTTGAATGTGTTCCGGTGGTCGGATCGTAATGAAATTGGGCAATATTTCTTCGTTTTTCTCTGAACTTTCATTTGCGCCAACTTGCATAGCTCTAGCTCTTAAAATAACAAAGTTACAGGCAAGAGAAGTTGAGTTTCAAAACGCCTAGTTTGGGGCCTCTAGCTCTTCAAATAGCGAAGTTATAAGCAAAAGAAGTTCATCATCTGATTTGAATGTGTTCCGGTGGTCGGATCGTAATGAAATTGGGCAATATTTCTTCGTTTTTCTCTGAACTTTCATTTGCGCCAACTTGCATAGCTCTAGCTCTTAAAATAACAAAGTTACAGGCAAGAGAAGTTGAGTTTCAAAACGCCTAGTTTGGGGCCTCTAGCTCTTCAAATAGCGAAGTTATAAGCTAGCTCTTAAAATAACAAAGTTACAGGCAAGAGAAGTTGAGTTTCAAAACGCCTAGTTTGGGGCCTCTAGCTCTTCAAATAGCGAAGTTATAAGCAAAAGAAGTTCATCATCTGATTTGAATGTGTTCCGGTGGTTGGATCGTAATGAAATTGGGCAATATTTCTTCGTTTTTCTCTGAACTTTCATTTGCGCCAACTTGCATGGCTCTAGCTCTTAAAATAACAAAGTTACAGGCAAGAGAAGTTGAGTTTCAAAACGCCTAGTTTGGGGCCTCTAGCTCTTCAAATAGCGAAGTTATAAGCAAAAGAAGTTCATCATCTGATTTGAATGTGTTCCGGTGGTCGGATCGTAATGAAATTGGGCAATATTTCTTCGTTTTTCTCTGAACTTTCATTTGCGCCAACTTTCATGGCTCTAGCTATTAAAATAACAAAGTTACAGGCAAGAGAAGTTGAGTTTCAAAACGCCTAGTTTGGGGCCTCTAGCTCTTCAAATAGCGAAGTTATAAGCAAAAGAAGTTCAACATCTGATTTGAATGTGTTCCGGTGGTCGGATCGTAATGAAATTGGGCAATATTTCTTCGTTTTTCTCTGAACTTTCATTTGCGCCAACTTTCATGGCTCTAGCTATTAAAATAACAAAGTTACAGGCAAGAGAAGTTGAGTTTCAAAACGCCTAGTTTGGGGCCTCTAGCTCTTCAAATAGCGAAGTTATAAGCAAAAGAAGTTCATCATCTGATTTGAATGTGTTCCGGTGGTCGGATCGTAATGAAATTGGGCAATATTTCTTCGTTTTTCTCTGAACTTTCATTTGCGCCAACTTTCATGGCTCTAGCTCTTAAAATAACAAAGTTACAGGCAAGAGAAGTTGAGTTTCAAAACGCCTAGTTTGGGGCCTCTAGCTCTTCAAATAGCGAAGTTATAAGCAAAAGAAGTTCATCACCTAATTTGAATGTGTTCCGGTGGTCGGATCGTAATGAAATTGGGCAATATTTCTTCGTTTTTCTCTGAACTTTCATTTGCGCCAACTTTCATGGCTCTAGCTATTAAAATAACAAAGTTACAGGCAAGAGAAGTTGAGTTTCAAAACGCCTAGTTTGGGGCCTCTAGCTCTTCAAATAGCGAAGTTATAAGCAAAAGAAGTTCATCATCTGATTTGAATGTGTTCCGGTGGTCGGATCGTAATGAAATTGGGCAATATTTCTTCGTTTTTCTCTGAACTTTCATTTGCGCCAACTTTCATGGCTCTAGCTATTGTCATACTACTTAATTTTCAATCCCACAATTAGCAACTCTGCTCTAATTCGACTCTGCCTCCACGGCAACACTAATGACGCCTTGCCGAAGAAGTATAAAAAAACCGAAGCAGCAGTTGAATACGAACTCATCGACGTGGCGGTTGAAATTATTAACCATATATACAATCGAATACATACATTTTAAATGTTCAACTAATTCAAGTTATATTATCTAAATTATAGCCATCCCATTTTTATAAATTCATTTGTATACATTTATTTGGTTATTCGGACATTCTGAACGCGCGTAAGTATACAATACGAAGTGATGTGCGACAGTTTCAGAAGTTAGGATGAACTTCTACGCCTACGCGAATATTCGGTAAAAATATACATACATATGTACATAAAATGTATAAAACGTGAATTAAACGAAAAACGAAATATACAAAAAAAAAAGCAAAATAGAAGTTAAAGTGCGAAATAGTGCGAAAATATCTATTTCAGTAAAATATAATTGCATACGTACATAACCTCACATTTGGTGAGACTCCGTGGGAAAACGGGGCTCCAGCGACAAAATTTGTGGTTAAGCCCAACGGCTGAAGTTTAAAATTGCAGTTTTGTAGTTGGCAAAATATCGTGTCAACTTCATCGTTAAACTGCTCGTTCAGCATCTGTTTTTGTCTCGCACATTAAAAAGTGCTCGCGTCAATATATATGTGTACATATAATTATACATGTACATATACCTACGTTTCGTTTCAATTTCATCGCCAAACGAATAAAGTTTAGTAATAAAAATATATTGGAGTAAAAGAGCCGACTGAGTCTGCTTGCGTAAACATATGTACAAATACATATGTACGTCCCGTTTCAACTTCGTCGCTCAACGAATATGTGACGAATATATGTCTCGCGTTCGCGCACAAAACACATGTGTATACGTGCGAAAATAAATAAGAACGAACAAAATTCGAATAAATTCTCAATATGTGCTCGCATATATAGACAAATATATGTATATACCTATGTACATCTAATAAAGAGAAATTTCGTTTCAATTCACTTGTCAACAAATTGTATCATGTCCGCTGCGTTCGCATAAAACATATGTACATATAATTGCCTCATTTGCGTTAATGTGTATACGTACAAACATACATACGAAAACCACGATCAAAACAAAAACCGAAATGTCGACTGCAACAGTGAAAGAATTGAAGAAAAAGTGTAAAGATGCTGGTTTGCCTGCGACAGGCACGAAAAACCAACTTCTTCAACGTTTACAAGCACATATAAATAACGAGAATGATAGTGAAGATGATGAGCAAGTAACAATGGTGCAACGTTTATCAGCACTCGAGAAAACAATAGAACGTTTAATAACAACGCAAACAAATACACTGCAAAACGCTAATGTTCAATATAACTCACGTATGCAAAACTTTCAGCCAACATTGTCGTCGTCGCCGGTATCGACAATGTTTACGTCTACAGCAAATGTACAGCAGTTTGCTACAACAACAACGTCTACGAGAGCGAATATTTTGCCACAGTGGCAGAGTACAAATGTTCCGACAGCGCTGCCGCAATGGCAGAACGCAGGTATTCCGACTGCGCCGCGACAACAAATTCCAATAAGAAATAGTGTTTACGACCCGATGAGTGTTCCATTTCCATTAAATAATGGTTACTCTCACTCTCCGTATTACAATATCAAAGACATTGTGGAATTGTTACCGGAATTTAACCCAACGAGCGAAACATCACTAAATTCGGTGCAATTTGTTAAACGCGTCGAAATGCTAAAAAGTGCGTACGAGTGGCATGAAAATCTTATAATTTTCGCAGTACAACAGAAAATGCGCGGATCCGCAAAATTGTGGATTGACTCCCAACCGTGCGCATTTGTAAATTGGGCACAATTTGTCAGTAAATTCTTAAACGATTTTCCGTGTTTTGTAAATGAAGCTGATATTCATATTAAACTCTCTAAAACTAAACGTCTACAAACAGAATCGTCGGTCGAGTATTTTTATAAGATGCTGGCTCTCGGTAACAAAGGTGGTTTATCGGATAGCAGTATCGCACGTCACATAATAAACGGTATAAATGATAATGAATTAAAACGTAAAATTTCTAACGAATATCGAAATTGTCAAGATCTTTTAAAAGATATAATGAATTATAGTGCATACAATGATGTAAATTACAATACATATAAACCTAAACCCGTACAACCCACTATGAAATCGCATGTTTCAAGTGCTAAACCTTCAAAAATCGTACAGAATTCAAACCAACAACGTGCAACTAATAATGTCAAGTGTTTCAATTGTGGTAAATTAGGGCATTTCGCAATTAAATGTCCTGAGCCACAGAGAAAAACGAGGTGTGCAAATTGCCAACGTACTACGCATAAAACGGAAGAGTGTTTTAGCCAAAAGAAGGCAAATATACATAACATTGTAGATTCATGTTCACCTAAAATCGAAAACATAAAAAACGGTATTGTAAAGCAAATAAGTGTAAACGGTAATGTTACGAATGCTTTCGTTGACCCTGGCAGCACACGTACCCTTGTTCGTAAAACGTTTGCTGACCAAATAGGCGTTCATAAAAATGAAATAACAGTGTTGAAAGGTTTTGGTGGTGGAGAGTACGTATCCACTCGTAGAGTTAATGTGTTGGTTGTGATAGATGATGAAAAGTTTGACGCAAATATGGTTGTTGTCAGTGACGGTTTAATATGCGAAAACGTACTACTCGGAATGGATGTACTGTTATGGTACAGCTTTCGACCTCGATTACGATCTACAATCGAGTGGAGCAGCAATGCATGGCGGTCGGCATGATCTAGGGTTGCACTGTGGCTAGTCATTGTCGGCTGGGCGGGGTTCTTGCCTACATTGCTGTCCTGCGCCATAAACAGAAAAAATTCATATCATGCCTTTTTTGAAAATAACGAGAAAAATCACACTAAAACAACATCCGGTTTAGCCGGATGCCACGGACGGACCGTTGAAAAATTCGAAAATTCAAAATAACCCGAAAATCCAAATTCAAGAGGCCAGGCGTCAGTTAAATTTAAATAAATACGAACCGAGGGAAAATGTCGTTAAAATTTGAATATGAATTTTGAACGTACATATGTACGTTAAAGTCAGACGGACGTTAGCAAAACATTTAAACCGAAATTTAAATCGGACGGAAATACTGACAATCGACGGAAAAATTTGAAAATAGATAATCGGACATTATATTTAAATAATCGCGGACGGAAGAGAAAAGATTTAGAAATTTAAATTTGAATACACGTTGAAATCAAAAAAAAACTGTCAAAGTGAATTTGAATTTGAATATACATATATATCGCGAAAAAAAATCGTTAAATTTGAATTTAATTTGAATCAACCGGAAGGACCGGTTATTAACAGGCATCTGAAAATACATAAAAGAAGCTGAAATTTAAAATATATGAACAATCAAAAAAAAAGTTAAAGGCCGAACTCACAAGGGGGTGGCGTTGCTGATGTCGTTGCAGCGCCGGTGCGTTTTTGTCCCACCCTAATCCATGGTCACTGTCGCACCCGGGTATCAGTGACCCCTTACCTGTGTTGCGCCGCCGGTGTTGTTGCAGCGCTGGTGCTTTTCGACCCACCCTCATCCATGGCCATCGGTGCACCTTAAATTCGATGACCCCGTACCTGAAATCCCTATGCCATTTTAATTAAGGTGGATCAACATTCCCATTTTAGTTACAAAGTTTTATTTGGAATTCATCTTCCTTATTCTTAAAGTCTAGGTCCTCAATTTTCCTTCATTATATAGTTAGTATACCCTACGTTCAAGTGTTAATGCTACAAATTATATAGATTAGGGCGCCCCTTTTGATAAAACGATATTACATTCGAGCATTAGGGTGATTTTCAGCCAACCCCAAATATTAAGTGCTATACACCTTTGTTTTTGTTGTATGGTAATATGTACGTATTTATGCGTATGTGCCTGTGCCAAAAAAAAATTTATTTTTCTTTTTTTGAACACAAAATTTGTTTTGTGGCAACTCAGTATACATAACGCCTCCGTACAAATGTATATGTACAGGCAAGGCAAATCCACATAAATATGCACATATGTATGTACATCAACTTTACTAAAATAAAGTGAAATTAAATATTAAATAAAAATATTATTCTTACGGACTATGCGCCGGTGATTGTTGCAGCTGCTGTTGTCGTTGTTGGTGCTATGGGGATTGTTGTTGTTGCTGATTGATGTTGTGCTGATGGGTTTTTTTTTTTTTTTTGTAGTTGTCGTTGTTGGCGGTTATTGGTGTTGGTCTTGTTGTTGCTGTATTTGCAATTTGTAAACGCGGCAACACCGGCAACCGATAACGCTGTTGCTGCTGCTGCTGATAATAATAATAATCGTAACGTTGCGAAAATGTTGCAAATAACAAATTTTGGCTGAGGTACTGTTGTTCAATTAAATGTTGCTGTTGTTGTTGTTGCTGTTGTTGTAAATTTTGTTGTCAGCGTTGCCAATACCACCGTCACAAAGCTTCAAATTGCAATTCAGCGCGAGTTATGACTTGAAAAATCTTCGCTTTGCTGTTGATTTGGCTTTATACTTGTGGTTGTTGTTAGTGCTGGGACATTTTTACTTTTCCTTTTTTTTTCTTTTTTTAATTAATTATTTTAAAATATTTTCATACTTTTAATCGCTTTCTGCAGCCGCACTTTTGTTCAATTGCAACCCTTTTTTTTCGATTTTTCACAATTTTTATAACTGCACAATTAATAATTATTTTTCGCTCCGCTGTTTTCGTACGTTTTTGTTGCTTAGTATGGAATGCTTCAGAAAATTCTTGGCCGTTTTCCTTGCTCGCTTAAACAAATTGCTCTACTTAACGTTGCACAATGAATATTCATAATTTATATTTTTCGTAAAACAAAAAATTTGTTCTCACATTTGCTTACATACATTTTTTTTTTACTTTATTTTACGGTCTTATTTCTCTGCTTCAACACGCTAACTCTTTTGCTCCTTTTGTATTACATATGTAATATTTTTTTTTTTGTTGTTATTGTTGTACTATATATTTATGTAATGTGTATTTGTTTGCTTCAAATCGTTACTATTTATTATTCACACTATACAATTTTTTGGTATATATATTATTTTAGTTATTTAGGTAAACTGTTTCTTTTTGAGGTTATACTTTTTCTGTTCAACTGATTTTACGCAACTAACTATCGCTGTACTAAAAATTTTCTATCCAAGCGTGCCTTCCACCTTTTTTCTCTATCCAGTTTGGAAGGGTCCCGTTTTCTTTCCATATAGCCCACAGTGGTGTAGTGACGTGTGCATAATAGTGGCGTGACTTTACGGTTACCCGAATGTCTATATCATGGTATGACGCTAGCAATGACGCAAGCGAGATCGAATGCGATTGCCATGTTACACAAAAAAAATTACCAAAACTTTCGGAATAAAATGCCTCAATCATTTTTCCCATGAAACTATCTCAAAATAATCGATTATATTCGTGCCCTAGTAAATTTGCTACTGTAAAATTCTATTAGTGTACATTGGGAATATCAGTAAACATTGTTGTCTTACGCTCAAATTATAAAAATGGTAAGAGCCTGGAAAATCTGATTAATGAAACAGCAGTACAAATGTGTGGTAATTAATTATTTAATGTTCTGCGAATAAAAAAAGTTTAAAGTTGTATAGGGCGAATAAGAACATTTTATAACATGTGCATTTGAAAGTACTAAGTCACCGAATAACCACGTGTTACGTATTTTCACATTACGAAGTGTTCATGGCAACCCTGGAAGAACCAGTTTGTCCATCACCAATACTTGTGCATCTCCGCCATTGGAACGATTGTGAAGATTCGGAGGGGAAATTTCTCGTGATGCCTACTCATAGAGGTCGGCTCGATAGCTTGCCAGATTTGAAGAAAAATTTATGTGCGATCTATAAAGCTCGGGTTCTAAAAAAAAATGAAGCAATACCATATAATCATCTCGAAGAATAAAGAATAAAAAAAAATCAATGTAAATTTCGGATAAACCCACTCGCTTAAATTTTGTTTAGACACTTAGTGGAGGAAGAGAAGAATTAATTACAGGATTTTAAAAAAAAAGGTTACATTTAAGATATCTAGTAACTGAATAAGAAAATACAAATTTTAATTATTGCCAGAACACCACTAGTGGTGAATGAAATTTATTCGAACAAGGAAATGACTCCTGTCAATAAAAAATTGTCAGCTTTTGCCATCGAGACAACCTCATAAATCACCCTCGTTTCGCCACCTGTTACACTAGCCCATAGCTCAAACATACAAGGTCGATGCGAGGGAGAATCGCTCTTCTTCTTCTTGGCATATGTCAACTTATTGTCTGTTGCCTTGATTTTACAATTTTGCAGGCCTTGTTCGTAGAAGTAGAATGCTAAGCTCAAGGTTTATCCAAAGAAGGTTATATTAGTTACGTTTTGATGTGTGCGTTTCCAAAAAAAAAATGTCAACGTGAAAGAGGAGAGAAATTATTTTCAAAGTAAAAACTTTTCCCCAATCGGTTCTATCTGACGTTCGCACCTTTTTTTTTTTGCACACGTACCCAATTGCAATCGGCTTATCTGCCGCGAAATCCTTCTTTAAACAATCCCTGCTAAGTTGTGTGTTCACTTCTTTTCCCTGCTTTTGACATTTGAAATAAGCCGCCTAACGTCAATCGCATATTCTGCCTCCCATGCGGCGACCTGTTTAGTTTGGCCACGCGTCAACCATTCTTCTTCACCATGTCAGCACGTCGGCCATTATGAAATGGAAGTTATTGGAAAAGTACTAAGAAAAACTACTAAAATAGTGGTGATGCCACACAGACAGAATTGAGCAACCGAAATTAACCCGTTTATGATCGATATCAGGATTGATACCGATAGCGAACCATAACAGACCTGCTTCGCTTCGAAGACCTGACGAGGGAGCGAACAGGAAAAATGGTTTGCCTGTAAGGTTGTTGCGATAATACTCAACTGTTAACTACGTGGGGCACGACTCACCCCTAGATAAGAGTCTCAAATCCTACCACAGCTAACCGGGCAACAGAGGCTCCATCAGGTGATACCAAAAAAAAACGTATGCTATATGAACGTGCAATCTAGTAGTGTATGAAAATCCGAGAATAATTGAAAGTCAGGTATGATAAAAAAAATTCATTTGGTAAAAAAAACCAAGATGCGTAAGTCCGGTGTTGCGGTGTTTCTCTATTGGCTTAGGCCAGAGAAGCCTACTCCCCCCCTAGGAGCCCTTCTCCTAGGTGCCGAACTTGGTCGGTCTTAACAACCTGTCCCCCCCGGCTGATCCAACCCCGCACGTTGAACCCAGGACAGGCGGTCTTGAAAAAGACCCTTGGTCCGCTGGTTTCTCGCCCCCCGGAATGGGCTTTACAAAAAAGAAAATTATTTTGTTTCCTATTTTAAGGCTTCGCGGCCTTAGACATTTTTTTACAGGAGAACGCGTCTAAACTCCGAATACAATCACCCTATCAGCCGGTCTATGGTCCCTAACCTCGCGAAACTGGACAAAAAAAACTTTAACAGGAAAATCATCAGAACTCCGTTTGAATAGACATTTTAATATTGGAGAACTCGTCACAACTCCGTAAGGTTAGGCATTTGATATTGGAGAACTCGCCAAAACTCCATAAAACTAGACATTTTAATTTGGGAGAACTCGTCAAAACTCCGTACAAGCAGACCAATTGGAATATGGACTGCTAGATGGTCCACGGTTCCCGATGGGAGCGCTTGTGATCCACCTATTATTATAACTGCTCGGGGAGAATACTGGGCGAATTGTCCCCGACCGCCAAGACGCCCAGCGGAGTCTTATTGAGGACGAATATCAGAAGCATGGAATCGTCCTATTAATCTCCCTGTTAAGTCTTCTAAGTCATACAGTGCATTGCCCACTTTTCCACGTACTCGACACTTAATATATTTTGGCAGGAATTTCGCGTTTATGCCCTGTTTGAAGTTGCTCAAGGCAAAATTTCTTCTGAATACTTCCTGACCTTCCCTATAATTCACAAGCCTAGAGCGCTTATTGTGAACCTGCTTGACTCTATCATTTGCCTGCGCTAAATTTTTACGGATTTGTTCGTGGATTCCTGTTAACCTATCAGCCCTACTCACTATCGGTACACGATCTTCTTTGAGGCTATCCAATTTCTCTAATAACTTATACGCGGATGCGTGTTGGACCATATTCTGACCATATAATGCAAAGTACGGAGAGCACTGAATCGACGTATGAAAATCACTTCTTAAAACTGATAGAATTTCGGGTATATGTTTGTCCCAGTCCGTATGATCCTGCTTATCTTTTAGGAAAATTCTTATCTTGGAAACTATCTCTCTATTCACGCGTTCGGACGCATTAGCTTGTGGGGAATACACTCCTGTTCTAACATGCGTCACACCGTACTTCTCAAAGAACGCTTTCATTTCTTTTGAGACGAATTGTTTCCCATTATCGCTGTGGATATATTCTGGGACCCCTATAGCTGGAAAAATCTCTGTACCGAAGTAGTTCATTACATTAATAGTTGTCGCTCTCTGCATTGGCTTCAGCCACACATACTTTGAAAAATGGTCTAAAATAATAAAAAGAAACTGGTTCCTACGTTTGGATCTCGGATAAGGTCCTAAGAAGTCGCAATATAAGCGCTGAAAAGGTCTCTCTGTAACAAAAGCGCTTCCTATAGGTGGTCTTGACTGCTGATTCGTTGTTTTTACAGCCTTGCAAGTTTCACAATCCTTTACATAATCTCTAACGTCCCTAGCTTGTTGTGGCCAGAAGTATTTCGACCTAACCCGTTCCAATGTCTTTTGCCAACCTCCGTGATAACTCCTAACTGCGTCATGTGCCATTCGTATTGCTTCCTCCCTAAGTCCTTCGGGCAACCACAACCGCCATAACGAGTCTTCTTCACCCTCCACACCCTTCCGAAACTTAACTCTTTTAAAAATCAAACCGTCTCTGACACACAAATCCGGGAGAGCCTCACCGTTTACTGTAATTGTTCTGATAAGATCCAGATACTCATTGGCTCTAAATTCGGATGAGTCTAAGTCTATTTCGTAAGGCGCGGGAGATGAAGTCAACTCGTCAACGTCAAAACGCGACAGAGCGTCCGGTACTACGTTCAGCGCCCCCTTACGGTGCTGCATTTCGAAATCATATCTCTGTAGTAGCAGTGACCATCTAGCTAACCTACCACTAAGGTCTTCTTGCGTCATCAACCATTTAAGGCTTGAGTGGTCCGTGATTATACGAAATGGCAGCCCCTCAACGTAGGGTCTGAAACGTTTGACACTGACAATTGCGGCGAGGCATTCCAGCTCGGTGACTGTATAGTTGCTTTGAGCATTATTTAATTTTTTTGAAACGAAAGCTATTGGATGCTCTGCACCATTGTCATCGACCTGGAATAACACGCCTCCTACTCCCATTTTGGAAGCATCACATTGAATGACAAATTCTCGGGAAAAATCAGGTTGAGCTAAGACTGGGGCGGAACTCAGAGCTACTTTAAGTTTTTCGAAGGCCTCTATTGCTTCTGGAGTGAGTTTGAAAGGACCAGGTGACTTACGTAAACAATCTGTCAAAGGGCCTGCTAAATCAGCGAAATTGGTAATAAATGCCCTGTACCAATTTGCCATACCCACAAATCTGCGAACCTGTCGAGGAGATTTGGGAATGGGGAAATTCTGCATTGCCTCGATTTTCTCTGGATTCACTTTCAAACACCCACTGCCTATAACATACCCTAAGTATCGAATCTCTCTCTGGCAAAATTTACTTTTTCTCACATTAATTGTAAGGCCTGCACTTTTCAAACACCTCGCAACATCTGCTAAAAGTTTGATGTGGTCGTCAAAGTCCGCACTACATACCAACAGGTCGTCCAAATACACAAAAACGTGTTCTCGCATATACGAGGGAATTGCTTTGTCCATGAGTCGACTCATTGTTTGCGGCGCGTTACACAGCCCAAAGGGCATAACTTTGTAATGGTACAAGGGTTTACCTGGCACCGCAAACGCTGTCTTCTCTTTTGACGACTCAGTTAGTTTAATTTGGAAGAACGCGTCTTTTAAGTCGATACCGCTAATAAAGTGCGTATCCTTTAAACGACTCAATAACCCGTTGATATGCGGCAGCGGATATGAGTCCTTTTTCGTAACGGCGTTTACCTTCCTAGAATCAATGCAGAGTCTAACCTTACCAGGTTTCCGTACTAAGACAACTGGGCTACACCATGGCGAATTCGACTCTTCGATGACTCCCATTTTCAATAATCTATCAATTTCGCTGTAGGCTTCAGCCTGCCTTGGTGGCGAAAGAGGAAAATGTTTGCTTTTAATTGGGACTGCGTCACCCGTGTCAATGTCGTGCTCCACCAGCTGTGTTTGCCCTAGGCCTAATTTTTCAAACGACGGAAACATATCAATAACTTTTTGCAAATCGTACTTCTGGGATGGAGTCAAATCATGAAAATTGGGACCTTCTGTATCTTCCATTGCTTCTAGACATGATATGCTTGGAAATATTTCGGGAGCTAAAGCAAATGCTTTCCAAAAATCTACTCCGAAATAGGCTTCTTGGAGAAGCGAAGGAACAAGGTAAAAATATATGGATTTTGTTGTATTTTTGAAAGTGACAGGCAATGAACTGCAGCCTATTATCTTCCGTTTGTCGCCGCCTGCTGTATATATACATTCATTCATTTCCTTATAGTTGAGATTGTTTTCTTCTAAAAATTTCAAACAGCCCTTACCCAGAATAGAGACATTGGCTCCTGAATCCAATAACCCCACTAGTGATCCATTTCCTATCCTCACCCTAATCATTGGTCTTTCATCGTCTGTAAGGACGAGTGTGGTGCTTTCCAAAAGCTTGCGCACCTGGACACGTTTGCTATACCTCTTCCTACACTGCAAAATTTTTTCGGGTGGATATGGTTGGGAATCATTCGTGAAAATATTTGACCTAACCAATCGATAGTTTTGTTCTCTTTCTTCTAATCTGGGTTGGAAAATGGTCTGACAACTAACATTTCTAACTGAAGCTTTCAAAATACGAACTGGCCGAGAATTTGTTTGTGACGAAGTTGGGCCATCTGAATCTGAACTATTTGAGTTATCCGTACTATCAGGGAAAGTTACTATTGGTGTTGGTTGACTACTCGCGGAACTGGTCGAAAGTGGACTAGGCTCAGTACTCGCGATGATTGGCTGGGTATTGACTGAAGTGGGGGCTATAGTCCCGAACGAGTTTCCCCCTCTCTTTTCTCGCTCGGATAACGGTTTCCCTGACCACGGTGGTCGTTGGGACACTTCGGAGTCAACACTCCTCTCTGACCGCATTTGAAACAAAACTGAGATTTGATGGGCTCCTCACAATAAATATAAGAATGGCCCATTGTCTGACAATTCCAACACTTAATCCCTGAGTAGTCTGGCTTACCCATGCGACGATAATTCAGTGCTTCTATCTGCGGATCTACTATATAATCTTCGTTTTCGACCCTACATTCCGGAGCTATGGCACGTGCTTCGTTTACGCTTGGCCTATGGTAATTTGAGACTAAGCTTCTGCTTTCCTTCAATACTTGCTCACCTCTTCGAGCCACATCTCGAAGGTCATGCAAACTTCTTACATTCGCGTTAAACAGCATTAACTTCAAATTACCATTGACGTTGCGTTTGATAATATCTATTAACAAGGCCTCAGACATGGGCTCTCTAAGTCTCGCGTTTAATGCCAGAATGTCCGTGTGGAAAACGTCGTAAGTCTCGTTTGGTTTTTGTTTGCGCACTGATATTTCCATCATCAGCTCATGGTCCGTCTTCAGGGTGCCGAATTCCCGCTTTAGGGAGTAACTCAAAAATGGATAAGTTGCATTAGAATTTTGTTTGGTAAATAACCAATACCATTCTTCGGCACGCCCTAACAAGAAAAGGTGAAAACTGGCCATAATCTGATCTTCTGAACATTGTGTGCGCTCACGCAAAGTGTCCAATTTAAACAAAAAATCTGAAACACTACCAGTACCGTCATAAGAAATCTTCCAGTCTTGTGGTTTCACAACCGTATTACTAGGTGTGGGAATAATTGAATTGCTAACGAAAGTCTGCGCTTGGTTCGGCTGCTGTCTAGCATCATTCCTAGTATCATGTCTAGCATCACTCCTAACAAAATCCGCCGCCGTTCGAGAGGCTGCGACTGCAGCGTTCAGGGTATTCACGTTTTCCCTAATAGCTCTCATCTCCTGGCGCAGTTCTTCTTGTGACGTTTGGAATAACTGATGCAGGACATGTACCCACGAATTCAAGGGAGACACTTCGGGATGGGTCTCTTGGTTGGAAGCCCTATCATTGTAAACGTTTGGTTGTAACCGAACTTGTGGTAAAGCGCTAGCCTCGTCTACAGTATTTGTCGCGCATTGCTCAGGCGGATCCGGCATATTCCTAATAAGACTGTCTAGATCGAGGATATTTGCACTAGTCGGTCTATCATATTTTCCCGAAGGGTCATTATTTGGGACATCCCTGAATGGATCTACTGTTGTCCGGCTGACTATTGGGGAATGCATTACTAAAGGTCGGCTCGCTGGGGGTTTCGGAGTTGCACCTCTACTTCCTCCTCCTCTATAATATACCCCGCTACCTCTGGTTTTAGAACCACTACCTCTAGTCGAACTCCTCGTTTGCCTGCGTTCAGCCGACTGCTGACTATTCTGCGACATTTTCAAAAAAAAATCGAACGTCTGAGCGCTTCAAAAGAAAACAAGGCACGCTTGAACGGTTGTATGAAATCTAAAGCAATTAACTGTTTGAATAAGTCACGTTTGGTGTCAAAGCTCAAATGCAAGTATTTGTACAATTACCGAAATTCAAATCTCTATCTCGATTCAAAATTAGATCGCATCGAAAAGAAATTAACAAACTGTGGTTTTTTTGTTTGATCAAGCTTTCGCAATCATTTATAACGAATATTTGCTTTTTAAATCTCCATGCCGGTAAAATTTATGTCATATCCAAGAAATTATAATGCGTTTGGTGAAAAAATCAAGCAATAATTGTAATAATTATTTGCGATTCAAATCAAAAATTATCTTAAATTTTAACTAACAATATCGATTCAAAATGACTTCGCTTAAAAAAAAATCTTTGTATAAATAAACGTGTTCATATACGTGTATATGTAAATGAAAAAAAGATATATAATGCAAAATATATATATGTTCGTTGTTCAATGGGAATGCTGACCTCCCATTATAAAAGGCACAGGTTACAGAATAAAAAAAAATTTATAAACCCCCTTGAAAAATAAAAACACAAAAAAAAATTAAGACGTTGTGTGCCAACTGGTCTCCAGCGCACCAACCGCAATGCAGGGTTGCTCGGAAGCTAAATCCCTGAGACAGGCTGGCTAACTAAAGATAGTTAGCAATAACAAAAAAATTTAAATTTTGCGAAATACTAACCTATCTCCGCCGCAATGAAAGGAACGGTTTGAATCCGCTATCCCCAGACTTGCGGAGATAGACAATACATCCTTCGGTCTCAGCTCAGCTCATCGCCATGAAGTGGTGCTAAATGTTCCAAGGCACCCAACTCAGGCATGAGATGAACTGAGGCCTGCATCGCATAACCAACGAAAAAGACAGTACAAAAGAAATTTGCAAAATACCCTCCTAATCTCCGCCGCAATGAAAGGTACAGCTAGAGGCTGCTTTCCCCAGACTTGCGGAGATGAAAAGTACTAATTCAGGTCTCAGACCAACCCATCGCAATGAAAGTGGCGCTAGGTGCCCCCAACTCAGACGCGGAATGGCTGAGGCCTAAATTGCAAAAAAAAAAGATCACGAAAACAAAAAAAAATTAAAAGGACGAATTTTCCTCATGACCAACATCCTTGGCTCCGCCGCAATGAAAGGCACGGTTTGAAGCCGCTACCCCAGACTTGCGAAGAAGGATTGCTAGCTTAGGATCCAGCTCAATTCATCGCAATGAAGGCGGTGTTCGAATTACCACCCCAGACGCGAGATGAGCTAGGCCCCAAAAGAAAAAAAAATCCTATACACAAAACTGCACAAAAGACATATTCGGCAAAAGAAATAAAAATAAATACTGAATCTAGCGGACATGCCCCTCGGACGACAGTGAAAACAAATTTAAATTACAAAAAAAAATACGTGCGTTAAACACTGCCTCTCCGGGTAAAATGCAAAAAAAACGGACAATGTGACGTAAAGTCTCGTGGAGCCTTGAGCCACTAACAACAATGCCTCTCCAATCAGCCTGATCAATCTCATCATCCCGCCGCAACGCAGTGGCGGCTACTGAGGCTGCCAATCTGGGACTTGCGTGAAGATGAAACTTCGCTGACCGACCAGAAAACCACTGAAGCCAGCACCCAAGGGCCCCACGTTGGGCGCCATCTGTTATGGTACAGCTTTCGACCTCGATTACGATCTACAATCGAGTGGAGCAGCAATGCATGGCGGTCGGCATGATCTAGGGTTGCACTGTGGCTAGTCATTGTCGGCTGGGCGGGGTTCTTGCCTACATTGCTGTCCTGCGCCATAAACAGAAAAAATTCATATCATGCCTTTTTTGAAAATAACGAGAAAAATCACACTAAAACAACATCCGGTTTAGCCGGATGCCACGGACGGACCGTTGAAAAATTCGAAAATTCAAAATAACCCGAAAATCCAAATTCAAGAGGCCAGGCGTCAGTTAAATTTAAATAAATACGAACCGAGGGAAAATGTCGTTAAAATTTGAATATGAATTTTGAACGTACATATGTACGTTAAAGTCAGACGGACGTTAGCAAAACATTTAAACCGAAATTTAAATCGGACGGAAATACTGACAATCGACGGAAAAATTTGAAAATAGATAATCGGACATTATATTTAAATAATCGCGGACGGAAGAGAAAAGATTTAGAAATTTAAATTTGAATACACGTTGAAATCAAAAAAAAACTGTCAAAGTGAATTTGAATTTGAATATACATATATATCGCGAAAAAAAATCGTTAAATTTGAATTTAATTTGAATCAACCGGAAGGACCGGTTATTAACAGGCATCTGAAAATACATAAAAGAAGCTGAAATTTAAAATATATGAACAATCAAAAAAAAAGTTAAAGGCCGAACTCACAAGGGGGTGGCGTTGCTGATGTCGTTGCAGCGCCGGTGCGTTTTTGTCCCACCCTAATCCATGGTCACTGTCGCACCCGGGTATCAGTGACCCCTTACCTGTGTTGCGCCGCCGGTGTTGTTGCAGCGCTGGTGCTTTTCGACCCACCCTCATCCATGGCCATCGGTGCACCTTAAATTCGATGACCCCGTACCTGAAATCCCTATGCCATTTTAATTAAGGTGGATCAACATTCCCATTTTAGTTACAAAGTTTTATTTGGAATTCATCTTCCTTATTCTTAAAGTCTAGGTCCTCAATTTTCCTTCATTATATAGTTAGTATACCCTACGTTCAAGTGTTAATGCTACAAATTATATAGATTAGGGCGCCCCTTTTGATAAAACGATATTACATTCGAGCATTAGGGTGATTTTCAGCCAACCCCAAATATTAAGTGCTATACACCTTTGTTTTTGTTGTATGGTAATATGTACGTATTTATGCGTATGTGCCTGTGCCAAAAAAAAATTTATTTTTCTTTTTTTGAACACAAAATTTGTTTTGTGGCAACTCAGTATACATAACGCCTCCGTACAAATGTATATGTACAGGCAAGGCAAATCCACATAAATATGCACATATGTATGTACATCAACTTTACTAAAATAAAGTGAAATTAAATATTAAATAAAAATATTATTCTTACGGACTATGCGCCGGTGATTGTTGCAGCTGCTGTTGTCGTTGTTGGTGCTATGGGGATTGTTGTTGTTGCTGATTGATGTTGTGCTGATGGGTTTTTTTTTTTTTTTTGTAGTTGTCGTTGTTGGCGGTTATTGGTGTTGGTCTTGTTGTTGCTGTATTTGCAATTTGTAAACGCGGCAACACCGGCAACCGATAACGCTGTTGCTGCTGCTGCTGATAATAATAATAATCGTAACGTTGCGAAAATGTTGCAAATAACAAATTTTGGCTGAGGTACTGTTGTTCAATTAAATGTTGCTGTTGTTGTTGTTGCTGTTGTTGTAAATTTTGTTGTCAGCGTTGCCAATACCACCGTCACAAAGCTTCAAATTGCAATTCAGCGCGAGTTATGACTTGAAAAATCTTCGCTTTGCTGTTGATTTGGCTTTATACTTGTGGTTGTTGTTAGTGCTGGGACATTTTTACTTTTCCTTTTTTTTTCTTTTTTTAATTAATTATTTTAAAATATTTTCATACTTTTAATCGCTTTCTGCAGCCGCACTTTTGTTCAATTGCAACCCTTTTTTTTCGATTTTTCACAATTTTTATAACTGCACAATTAATAATTATTTTTCGCTCCGCTGTTTTCGTACGTTTTTGTTGCTTAGTATGGAATGCTTCAGAAAATTCTTGGCCGTTTTCCTTGCTCGCTTAAACAAATTGCTCTACTTAACGTTGCACAATGAATATTCATAATTTATATTTTTCGTAAAACAAAAAATTTGTTCTCACATTTGCTTACATACATTTTTTTTTTACTTTATTTTACGGTCTTATTTCTCTGCTTCAACACGCTAACTCTTTTGCTCCTTTTGTATTACATATGTAATATTTTTTTTTTTGTTGTTATTGTTGTACTATATATTTATGTAATGTGTATTTGTTTGCTTCAAATCGTTACTATTTATTATTCACACTATACAATTTTTTGGTATATATATTATTTTAGTTATTTAGGTAAACTGTTTCTTTTTGAGGTTATACTTTTTTTTTTTTTTTTTTTTTTTTTTTTTTTTTTTTTTTTTTTTTTGCCGAAAACACGACCAACATCACCCGCGAATCTCGATCAACTCTGTTCAACTGATTTTACGCAACTAACTATCGCTGTACTAAAAATTTTCTATCCAAGCGTGCCTTCCACCTTTTTTCTCTATCCAGTTTGGAAGGGTCCCGTTTTCTTTCCATATAGCCCACAGTGGTGTAGTGACGTGTGCATAATAGTGGCGTGACTTTACGGTTACCCGAATGTCTATATCATGGTATGACGCTAGCAATGACGCAAGCGAGATCGAATGCGATTGCCATGTTACACAAAAAAAATTACCAAAACTTTCGGAATAAAATGCCTCAATCATTTTTCCCATGAAACTATCTCAAAATAATCGATTATATTCGTGCCCTAGTAAATTTGCTACTGTAAAATTCTATTAGTGTACATTGGGAATATCAGTAAACATTGTTGTCTTACGCTCAAATTATAAAAATGGTAAGAGCCTGGAAAATCTGATTAATGAAACAGCAGTACAAATGTGTGGTAATTAATTATTTAATGTTCTGCGAATAAAAAAAGTTTAAAGTTGTATAGGGCGAATAAGAACATTTTATAACATGTGCATTTGAAAGTACTAAGTCACCGAATAACCACGTGTTACGTATTTTCACATTACGAAGTGTTCATGGCAACCCTGGAAGAACCAGTTTGTCCATCATCAATACTTGTGCATCTCCGCCATTGGAACGATTGTGAAGATTCGGAGGGGAAATTTCTCGTGATGCCTACTCATAGAGGTCGGCTCGATAGCTTGCCAGATTTGAAGAAAAATTTATGTGCGATCTATAAAGCTCGGGTTCTAAAAAAAAATGAAGCAATACCATATAATCATCTCGAAGAATAAAGAATAAAAAAAAATCAATGTAAATTTCGGATAAACCCACTCGCTTAAATTTTGTTTAGACACTTAGTGGAGGAAGAGAAGAATTAATTACAGGATTTTAAAAAAAAAGGTTACATTTAAGATATCTAGTAACTGAATAAGAAAATACAAATTTTAATTATTGCCAGAACACCACTAGTGGTGAATGAAATTTATTCGAACAAGGAAATGACTCCTGTCAATAAAAAATTGTCAGCTTTTGCCATCGAGACAACCTCATAAATCACCCTCGTTTCGCCACCTGTTACACTAGCCCATAGCTCAAACATACAAGGTCGATGCGAGGGAGAATCGCTCTTCTTCTTCTTGGCATATGTCAACTTATTGTCTGTTGCCTTGATTTTACAATTTTGCAGGCCTTGTTCGTAGAAGTAGAATGCTAAGCTCAAGGTTTATCCAAAGAAGGTTATATTAGTTACGTTTTGATGTGTGCGTTTCCAAAAAAAAAATGTCAACGTGAAAGAGGAGAGAAATTATTTTCAAAGTAAAAACTTTTCCCCAATCGGTTCTATCTGACGTTCGCACCTTTTTTTTTTTGCACACGTACCCAATTGCAATCGGCTTATCTGCCGCGAAATCCTTCTTTAAACAATCCCTGCTAAGTTGTGTGTTCACTTCTTTTCCCTGCTTTTGACATTTGAAATAAGCCGCCTAACGTCAATCGCATATTCTGCCTCCCATGCGGCGACCTGTTTAGTTTGGCCACGCGTCAACCATTCTTCTTCACCATGTCAGCACGTCGGCCATTATGAAATGGAAGTTATTGGAAAAGTACTAAGAAAAACTACTAAAATAGTGGTGATGCCACACAGACAGAATTGAGCAACCGAAATTAACCCGTTTATGATCGATATCAGGATTGATACCGATAGCGAACCATAACAGTACTTTGTGGTTCCGATAAACGATTAATAATAGAAAATGTTGATTGCCGAGTTGAGCAAATTCGGAATATAAGCGTTCCTAAAGAGTTAAACGAAAATGAACAAAAATATTTTGAAAATATAAAAAACGAGTACCGTGAACTTTTTGCGAATAATACAGCCGAAATTGGCAAGTGCAGTATTGCTAAAATGAAAATCGAACTAAAATCAAATATACCGGTTCAGTTAAAACCATATCGTATACCTTTTTGCAAGCGACCAATAATATCGAAAATAATATCCGATTTATTGGAAAATAAAATTATTCAAAGAAGTGAATCGCCATACTCGTCGCCTGTTGTTTTAGTGGAGAAAAAGAATAACGAACACCGACTTTGTGTAGATTATCGTTGCCTAAATAAGATCACGGTAAAACAACCATTCCCCATGCCGAATATGGAGGAACAGTTCGCACAACTTGCGGGAAATCGGTATTTCACTACGCTCGATTTACGTATGGGCTATCACCAAATCGAAATTGATGAAGCGTCGAAACCATACACCGCGTTCGTTACGTCAGATGGACACTTCGAATTTAATCGTATGCCTTTCGGTCTGATCAATGCACCGGCTACTTTTCAATCAATAATGAACAAAATCGCGTCAAAAATGAATGCGGGTGAAATAATCGTATATTTAGACGATATCGTAATACCGAGCAAAACGATCAGTGAAGGACTTTTGCGCTTAGAACGATTTTTACAAATTCTTAAAGAAGCAGGGCTTACACTACGACCTGATAAATGTAAGTTCCTGCTAACGAAAATCGATTATCTTGGACATTGCGTAGACGGAAACGGTATAACACCTGGTCCAAATAAAATAGCGGCGATACAAAATTTTAAGCAACCAACCAACGTAACCGAGGTAAGACGTTTCTTAGGACTCACGGGTTTCTTTAGAAAATTCGTGAGGAACTACTCTATAATATCAAAACCTATATCTAGTTTACTAACTAAAACTAATCAGGATAAATTCACATGGGGTCCTGAGCAGCAGCACTCATTCGAAACTTTAATTAGGCTTCTAACAAACGAACCGCTTCTTGCATTGTACGATTGCAACGCACAGCATGAAGTGCATACAGACGCAAGCAGTATTGGTCTTGCGGGTGTATTACTTCAATCCGTCGATGGCAAAGAATGGCGACCTGTTTGCTATTATAGTCGTCATTGTACGGTTACTGAGAGCAAATACCATAGCTATGAACTCGAGGTACTCGCCGTCATGGAGACCTTAGAACGATTCCGCATATATATATTAGGTAAACATTTCCGTCTTATCACCGACTGTTCGGCAATCGCACACGTAAAAGAAAATAAAGAGCTCAAGTCTAAAATCGCACGATGGTCTTTAAAACTAATGGAGTATGACTATGAATGCATACATCGCCAAGGTAGCCGATTACAACATGTAGACGCTTTAAGTCGCATGCCACATGAACCCTCGAAGGAAGTCGAACCTGCTGGTTTTATTTTAAACGTAAACACCGATATCAACGATTGGGTACTCACAATGCAGCTGCAAGATGAGAAACTACGAGAATATATTAATATTTTAAATGGTAGCATAAAATCGCCACAAGAAGAAGCAGTTAAAAACGAATATCTACTACGAAATCATCGCCTATATAGAAAACTACCTGATGGTCCAAAATTTGTTGTACCAAAAGGTGTACGATGGCGAGTTGTAAGATTTTGTCATGATCAAGGTGGTCATATTGCTCTCGAAAAAACGCTTGAACGAATTAAAGAAAATTATTGGTTTCCGCAAATGAGACGATTCGTGAAGAGTTACATCGCAGCATGCATTAATTGCTGTTTTCGTAAACAACGTTCGGGCAAAAACGAAGGAGAACTTCATATCGATTCCGTTAAACCGATACCATTTCATCGTATCCATTTGGATCATATGGGTCCATTTACACGCAGCAAACGTGGAAATTGCTACGTCTTGGCAATATCGGACGCTTTTAGCAAATTTTTAATTGCAAAGGCAACTCGTGATACAAAGACAATTCACGTTATTAAGGCTCTAAATGAAATCACATCATATTTTGGCCTTCCGTCCCAAATAGTGACGGACAGAGGAACATCGTTTACATCGAAGGCATTTGAGGATTTTTGCACCAAAAACAACATACAACACATTAAAACAGCAGTACGAACTCCACGTGCAAATGGTCAGGTAGAGCGTGCAAACCAAAGCATCCTTAATTATTTGCGAACTACCACCGAACAACCGAAAGATTGGGATCTAACCTTAAGAGATCTCCAATGGTCGATCAATTCTCGCCGAAACGCAACAACGGGATTTAGTCCAAATGAGCTTGTTTTCGACTTCAAACTACGTGATGTGGTGGCTAACCAATTGCTTGCCGCTATACATGAAGATGTCGAGGATGAAAAATCAACATTATCTGCTGCCGAAAAACGCAGTCAAGCCACCGTCAACATTTCCAAAGAACGTGAAAAATGGAAACAAAGATTTGATCAACGCCATCAGAAACCAAAGGTATATGCTGAAGAAGATCTGGTCGTCATCGAAAATGAACCAACTGCCACTGGTGATTCAAGGAAACTTGAACCTAAATACCGCGGACCATATATCGTAAGAAAAGTATTGGGTAATGATCGCTATTTGCTCGAAGACATTCCAGGCTACCAAATCAAAAATAAGAAATTTTGTTCCGTATACGCCGCTGAAAAGATCAAACCATGGTGCAGCAATAGTCCTGAACTTGATGCTGACGATGAAATCGAGGACGATTTGGAGCAGGAAAGGCCGAGTTGTCATACTACTTAATTTTCAATCCCACAATTAGCAACTCTGCTCTAATTCGACTCTGCCTCCACGGCAACACTAATGACGCCTTGCCGAAGAAGTATAAAAAAACCGAAGCAGCAGTTGAATACGAACTCATCGACGTGGCGGTTGAAATTATTAACCATATATACAATCGAATACATACATTTTAAATGTTCAACTAATTCAAGTTATATTATCTAAATTATAGCCATCCCATTTTTATAAATTCATTTGTATACATTTATTTGGTTATTCGGACATTCTGAACGCGCGTAAGTATACAATACGAAGTGATGTGCGACACTATTAAAATAACAAAGTTACAGGCAAGAGAAGTTGAGTTTCAAAACGCCTAGTTTGGGGCCTCTAGCTCTTCAAATAGCGAAGTTATAAGCAAAAGAAGTTCATCATCTGATTTGAATGTGTTCCGGTGGTCGGATCGTAATGAAATTGGGCAATATTTCTTCGTTTTTTTCTGAACTTTCATTTGCGCCAACTTTCATGGCTCTAGCTCTTAAAATAACAAAGTTACAGGCAAGAGAAGTTGAGTTTCAAAACGCCTAGTTTGGGGCCTCTAGCTCTAGCGAAGTTATAAGCAAAAGAAGTTCATCATCTGATTTGAATGTGTTCCGGTCGGATCGTAATGAAATTGGGCAATATTTCTTCGTTTTTCTCTGAACTTTCATTTGCGCCAACTGTCATGGCTCTAGCTCTTAAAATAACAAAGTTACAGGCAAGAGAAGTTGAGTTTCAAAACGCCTATAAGCAAAAGAAGTTCATCATCTGATTTGAATGTGTTCCGGTCGGATCGTAATGAAATTGGGCAATATTTCTTCGTTTTTCTCTGAACTTTCATTTGCGCCAACTTTCATGGCTCTAGCTCTTAAAATAACAAAGTTACAGGCAAGATAAGTTGAGTTTCAAAACGCCTAGTTTGGAACCTCTAGCTCTTCAAATAGCAAAGTTGTAAGCAAAAGAAGTTCATCATCTGATTTGAATGTGTTCCGGTGGTCGGATCGTAATGAAATTGGGTAATATTTCTTCGTTTTTCTCTGAACTTTCATTTGCGCCAACTTTCATGGCTCTAGCTCTTAAAATAACAAAGTGACAGGCAAGAGAAGTTGAGTTTCAAAACGCCTAGTTTGGGGCCTCTAGCTCTTCAAATAGCGAAGTTATAAGCAAAAGAAGTTCATCATCTGATTTGAATATGTTCCGGTGGTCGGATCGTAATGAAATTGGGCAATATTTGTTCGTTTTTCTCTGAACTTTCATTTGCGCCAACTTTCATGGCTCTAGCTCTTAAAATAACAAAGTTACAGGCAAGAGAAGTTGAGTTTCAAAACGCCTAGTTTGGGGCCTCTAGCTCTAGCGAAGTTATAAGCAAAAGAAGTTCATCATCTGATTTGAATGTGTTCCGGTCGGATCGTAATGAAATTGGGCAATATTTCTTCGTTTTTCTCTGAACTTTCATTTGCGCCAACTGTCATGGCTCTAGCTCTTAAAATAACAAAGTTACAGGCAAGAGAAGTTGAGTTTCAAAACGCCTATAAGCAAAAGAAGTTCATCATCTGATTTGAATGTGTTCCGGTCGGATCGTAATGAAATTGGGCAATATTTCTTCGTTTTTCTCTGAACTTTCATTTGCGCCAACTTTCATGGATCTAGCTCTTAAAATAACAAAGTTACAGGCAAGAGAAGTTGAGTTTCAAAACGCCTAGTTTGGGGTCTCTAGCTTTTCAAATAGGGAAGTTATAAGTAAAAGAAGTTCATCATCTGATTTGAATGTGTTCCGGTGGTCGGATCGTAGTGAAATTGGGCAATATTTCTTCGTTTTTCTCTGAATTTTCATTTGCGCCAACTTTTATGGCTCTAGCTCTTAAAATAACAAAGTTACAGGCAAGAGAAATTGAGTTTCAAAACGCCTAGTTTGGGGCCTCTAGCTCTTCAAATAGCGAAGTTATAAGCAAAAGAAGTTCATCATCTGATTTGAATGTGTTCCGGTGGTCGGATCGTAATGAAATTGGGCAATATTTCTTCGTTTTTCTCTGAACTTTCATTTGCGCCAACTGTCATGGCTCTAGCTCTTAAAATAACAAAGTTACAGGCAAGAGAAGTTGAGTTTCAAAACGCCTATAAGCAAAAGAAGTTCATCATCTGATTTGAATGTGTTCCGGTCGGATCGTAATGAAATTGGGCAATATTTCTTCGTTTTTCTCTGAACTTTCATTTGCGCCAACTTTCATGGATCTAGCTCTTAAAATAACAAAGTTACAGGCAAGAGAAGTTGAGTTTCAAAACGCCTAGTTTGGGGTTTCTAGCTTTTCAAATAGCGAAGTTATAAGTAAAAGAAGTTCATCATCTGATTTGAATGTGTTCCGGTGGTCGGATCGTAGTGAAATTGGGCAATATTTCTTCGTTTTTCTCTGAATTTTCATTTGCGCCAACTTTTATGGCTCTAGCTCTTAAAATAACAAAGTTACAGGCAAGAGAAATTGAGTTTCAAAACGCCTAGTTTGGGGCCTCTAGCTCTTCAAATAGCGAAGTTATAAGCAAAAGAAGTTCATCATCTGATTTGAATGTGTTCCGGTGGTCGGATCGTAATGAAATTGGGCAATATTTCTTCGTTTTTCTCTGAACTTTCATTTGCGCCAACTTGCATGGCTCTAGCTCTTAAAATAACAAAGTTACAGGCAAGAGAAGTTGAGTTTCAAAACGCCTAGTTTGGGGCCTCTAGCTCTTCAAATAGCGAAGTTATAAGCAAAAGAAGTTCATCATCTGATTTGAATGTGTTCCGGTGGTCGGATCGTAATGAAATTGGGCAATATTTCTTCGTTTTTCTCTGAACTTTCATTTGCGCCAACTTGCATGGCTCTAGCTCTTAAAATAACAAAGTTACAGGCAAGAGAAGTTGAGTTTCAAAACGCCTAGTTTGGGGCCTCTAGCTCTTCAAATAGCGAAGTTATAAGCAAAAGAAGTTCATCATCTGATTTGAATGTGTTCCGGTGGTCGGATCGTAATGAAATTGGGCAATATTTCTTCGTTTTTCTCTGAACTTTCATTTGCGCCAACTTTCATGGCTCTAGCTCTTAAAATAACAAAGTTACAGGCAAGAGAAGTTGAGTTTCAAAACGCCTAGTTTGGGGCCTCTAGCTCTTCAAATAGCGAAGTTATAAGCAAAAGAAGTTCATCATCTGATTTGAATGTGTTCCGGTGGTCGGATCGTAATGAAATTGGGCAATATTTCTTCGTTTTTCTCTGAACTTTCATTTGCGCCAACTTGCATGACTCTAGCTCTTAAAATAACAAAGTTACAGGCAAGAGAAGTTGAGTTTCAAAACGCCTAGTTTGGGGCCTCTAGCTCTTCAAATAGCGAAGTTATAAGCAAAAGAAGTTCATCATCTGATTTGAATGTGTTCCGGTGGTCGGATCGTAATGAAATTGGGCAATATTTCTTCGTTTTTCTCTGAACTTTCATTTGCGCCAACTTTCATGGCTCTAGCTCTTAAAATAACAAAGTTACAGGCAAGAGAAGTTGAGTTTCAAAACGCCTAGTTTGGGGCCTCTAGCTCTTCAAATAGCAAAGTTATAAGCAATATTTCTTCGTTTTTCTCTGAACTTTCATTTGCGCCAACTTTCATGGCTCTAGCTCTTAAAATAACAAAGTTACAGGCAAGAGAAGTTGAGTTTCAAAACGGCTAGTTTGGGGCCTCTAGCTCTTCAAATAGCGAAGTTATAAGCAAAAGAAGTTCATCATCTGATTTGAATGTGTTCCGGTGGTCGGATCGTAATGAAATTGGGCAATATTTCTTCGTTTTTCTCTGAACTTTCATTTGCGCCAACTTTCATGGCTCTAGCTCTTAAAATAACAAAGTTACAGGCAAGAGAAGTTGAGTTTCAAAACGCCTAGTTTGGGGCCTCTAGCTCTTCAAATAGCGAAGTTATAAGCAAAAGAAGTTCATCATCTGATTTGAATATGTTCCGGTGGTCGGATCGTAATGAAATTGGGCAATATTTCTTCGTTTTTCTCTGAACTTTCATTTGCGCCAACTTGCATGGCTCTAGCTCTTAAAATAACAAAGTTACAGGCAAGAGAAGTTGAGTTTCAAAACGCCTAGTTTGGGGCCTCTAGCTCTTCAAATAGCGAAGTTATAAGCAAAGGAAGTTCATCATCTGATTTGAATGTGTTCCGGTGGTCGGATCGTAATGAAATTGGGCAATATTTCTTCGTTTTTCTCTGAACTTTCATTTGCGCCAACTTGCATGGCTCTAGCTCTTAAAATAACAAAGTTACAGGCGAGAGAAGTTGAGTTTCAAAACGCCTAGTTTGGGGCCTCTAGCTCTTCAAATAGCGAAGTTATAAGCAAAAGAAGTTCATCATCTGATTTGAATGTGTTCCGGTGGTCGGATCGTAATGAAATTGGGCAATATTTCTTCGTTTTTCTCTGAACTTTCATTTGCGCCAACTTTCATGGCTCTAGCTCTTAAAATAACAAAGTTACAGGCAAGAGAAGTTGAGTTTCAAAACGCCTAGTTTGGGGCCTCTAGCTCTTCAAATAGCGAAGTTATAAGCAAAAGAAGTTCATCATCTGATTTGAATATGTTCCGGTGGTCGGATCGTTATGAAATTGGGCAATATTTCTTCGTTTTTCTCTGAACTTTCATTTGCGCCAACTTTCATGGCTCTAGCTCTTAAAATAACAAAATTACAGGCAAGAGAAATTGAGTTTCAAAACGCCTAGTTTGGGGCCTCTAGCTCTTCAAATAGCGAAGTTATAAGCAAAAGAAGTTCATCATCTGATTTGAATGTGTTCCGGTGGTCGGATCGTAATGAAATTGGGCAATATTTCTTCGTTTTTCTCTGAACTTTCATTTGCGCCAACTTTCATGGCTCTAGCTCTTAAAATAACAAAGTTACAGGCAAGAGAAATTGAGTTTCAAAACGCCTAGTTTGGGGCCTCTAGCTCTTCAAATAGCGAAGTTATAAGCAAAAGAAGTTCATCATCTGATTTGAATGTGTTCCGGTGGTCGGATCGTATTGAAATTGGGCAATATTTCTTCGTTTTTCTCTGAACTTTCATTTGAGCCAACTTTCATGGCTCTAGCTATTAAAATAACAAAGTTACAGGCAAGAGAAATTGAGTTTCAAAACGCCTAGTTTGGGGCCTCTAGCTCTTCAAATAGCGAAGTTATAAGCAAAAGAAGTTCATCATCTGATTTGAATGTGTTCCGGTGGTCGGATCGTAATGAAATTGGGCAATATTTCTTCGTTTTTCTCTGAACTTTCATTTGCGCCAACTTTCATGGCTCTAGCTCTTAAAATAACAAAGTTACAGGCAAGAGAAGTTGAGTTTCAAAACGCCTAGTTTGGGGCCTCTAGCTCTTCAAATAGCGAAGTTATAAGCAAAAGAAGTTCATCATCTGATTTGAATGTGTTCCGGTGGCCGGATCGTTATGAAATTGGGCAATATTTCTTCGTTTTTCTCTGAACTTTCATTTGCGCCAACTTTCATGGCTCTAGCTCTTAAAATAACAAAGTTACAGGCAAGAGAAATTGAGTTTCAAAACGCCTAGTTTGGGGCCTCTAGCTCTTCAAATAGTGAAGTTATAAGCAAAAGAAGTTCATCATCTGATTTGAATGTGTTCCGGTGGTCGGATCGTAATGAAATTGGGCAATATTTCTTCGTTTTTCTCTGAACTTTCATTTGAGCCAACTTTCATGGCTCTAGCTCTTAAAATAACAAAGTTACAGGCAAGAGAAATTGAGTTTCAAAACGCCTAGTTTGGGGCCTCTAGCTCTTCAAATAGCGAAGTTATAAGCAAAAGAAGTTCATCATCTGATTTGAATGTGTTCCGGTGGTCGGATCGTAATGAAATTGGGCAATATTTCTTCGTTTTTCTCTGAACTTTCATTTGCGCCGACTTTCATGGCTCTAGCTCTTAAAATAACAAAGTTACAGGCAAGAGAAGTTGAGTTTCAAAACGCCTAGTTTGGGGCCTCTAGCTCTTCAAATAGCGAAGTTATAAGCAAAAGAAGTTCATCATCTGATTTGAATGTGTTCCGGTGGCCGGATCGTTATGAAATTGGGCAATATTTCTTCGTTTTTCTCTGAACTTTCATTTGCGCCAACTTGCATGGCTCTAGCTCTTAAAATAACAAAGTTACAGGCAAGAGAAGTTGAGTTTCAAAACGCCTAGTTTGGGGCCTCTAGCTCTTCAAATAGCGAAGTTATAAGCAAAAGAAGTTCATCATCTGATTTGAATGTGTTCCGGTGGTCGGATCGTAATGAAATTGGGCAATATTTCTTCGTTTTTCTCTGAACTTTCATTTGCGCCAACTTTCATGGCTCTAGCTCTTAAAATAACAAAGTTACAGGCAAGAGAAGTTGAGTTTCAAAACGCCTAGTTTGGGGCCTCTAGCTCTTCAAATAGCGAAGTTATAAGCAAAAGAAGTTCATCATCTGATTTGAATGTGTTCCGGTGGTCGGATCGTAATGAAATTGGGCAATATTTCTTCGTTTTTATCTGAACTTTCATTTGCACCAACATTCATGGCTCTAGCTCTTAAAATAACAAAGTTACAGGCAAGAGAAGTTGAGTTTCAAAACGCCTAGTTTGGGGCCTCTAGCTCTTCAAATAGCGAAGTTATAAGCAAAAGAAGTTCATCATCTGATTTGAATGTGTTCCGGTGGTCGGATCGTAATGAAATTGGCCAATATTTCTTCGTTTTTCTCTGAACTTTCATTTGCACCAACATTCATGGCTCTAGCTCTTAAAATAACAAAGTTACAGGCAAGAGAAGCTGAGTTTCAAAACGCCTAGTTTGGGGCCTCTAGCTCTTCAAATAGCGAAGTTATAAGCAAAAGAAGTTCATCATCTGATTTGAATGTGTTCCGGTGGTCGGATCGTAATGAAATTGGGCAATATTTCTTCGTTTTTCTTTCATTTGCGCCAACTTGCATGGCTCTAGCTCTTAAAATAACAAAGTTACAGGCAAGAGAAGTTGGGTTTCAAAACGCCTAGTTTGGGGCCTCTAGCTCTTCAAATAGCGAAGTTATAAGCAAAAGAAGTTCATCATCTGATTTGAATGTGTTCCGGTGGTCGGATCGTAATGAAATTGGGCAATATTTCTTCGTTTTTCTCTGAACTTTCATGCCGGAATCGCAATTTGGCGTTCGGTCGGTCGCGCTTCTGACAAGTGAGTAGAAATGTATGGAAATATATGTAGCAAATCGCATTGTGACCTCAAGCGTTTGATCGTAAAATTTTTTTAATATCGTATGTTTATTGCAACCCTGTATAACGCCTGAGTTGAACATTTCTCTACTAGGTCGGGCGTTTGACATAAAATAAATTCGAATTGATTTCTTTCGATGAAAAATTAGAAATTTATGAAAAAATTCAAGAAAATATGTTAGTGGCAGTGAACATGTTTGCAATCCAATATCTAATATCGAATGTCAGTGTGAAGCGGCTTTGACGTACGATCAACGCGCGACCGACCTAACGCCAAATTGCGATTCGGGCATCATTTGCGCCAACTTTCATGGCTCTAGCTCTTAAAATAACAAAGTTACAGGCAAGAGAAGTTGAGTTCCAAAACGCCTAGTTTGGGGCCTCTAGCTCTTCAAATAGCGAAGTTATAAGCAAAAGAAGTTCATCATCTGATTTGAATGTGTTCCGGTGGTCGGATCGTAGTGAAATTGGGCAATATTTCTTCGTTTTTCTCTGAACTTTCATTTGAGCCAACTTTCATGGCTCTAGCTATTAAAATAACAAAGTTACAGGCAAGAGAAATTGAGTTTCAAAACGCCTAGTTTGGGGCCTCTAGCTCTTCAAATAGCGAAGTTATAAGCAAAAGAAGTTCATCATCTGATTTGAATGTGTTCCGGTGGTCGGATCGTAATGAAATTGGGCAATATTTCTTCGTTTTTCTCTGAACTTTCATTTGCGCCAACTTTCATGGCTCTAGCTCTTAAAATAACAAAGTTACAGGCAAGAGAAGTTGAGTTTCAAAACGCCTAGTTTGGGGCCTCTAGCTCTTCAAATAGCGAAGTTATAAGCAAAAGAAGTTCATCATCTGATTTGAATGTGTTCCGGTGGCCGGATCGTTATGAAATTGGGCAATATTTCTTCGTTTTTCTCTGAACTTTCATTTGCGCCAACTTTCATGGCTCTAGCTCTTAAAATAACAAAGTTACAGGCAAGAGAAATTGAGTTTCAAAACGCCTAGTTTGGGGCCTCTAGCTCTTCAAATAGTGAAGTTATAAGCAAAAGAAGTTCATCATCTGATTTGAATGTGTTCCGGTGGTCGGATCGTAATGAAATTGGGCAATATTTCTTCGTTTTTCTCTGAACTTTCATTTGCACCAACATTCATGGCTCTAGCTCTTAAAACAACAAAGTTACAGGCAAGAGAAGCTGAGTTTCAAAACGCCTAGTTTGGGGCCTCTAGCTCTTCAAATAGCGAAGTTATAAGCAAAAGAAGTTCATCATCTGATTTGAATGTGTTCCGGTGGTCGGATCGTAATGAAATTGGGCAATATTTCTTCGTTTTTATCTGAACTTTCATTTGCACCAACATTCATGGCTCTAGCTCTTAAAATAACAAAGTTACAGGCAAGAGAAGTTGAGTTTCAAAACGCCTAGTTTGGGGCCTCTAGCTCTTCAAATAGCGAAGTTATAAGCAAAAGAAGTTCATCATCTGATTTGAATGTGTTCCGGTGGTCGGATCGTAATGAAATTGGCCAATATTTCTTCGTTTTTCTCTGAACTTTCATTTGCACCAACATTCATGGCTCTAGCTCTTAAAATAACAAAGTTACAGGCAAGAGAAGCTGAGTTTCAAAACGCCTAGTTTGGGGCCTCTAGCTCTTCAAATAGCGAAGTTATAAGCAAAAGAAGTTCATCATCTGATTTGAATGTGTTCCGGTGGTCGGATCGTAATGAAATTGGGCAATATTTCTTCGTTTTTCTTTCATTTGCGCCAACTTGCATGGCTCTAGCTCTTAAAATAACAAAGTTACAGGCAAGAGAAGTTGGGTTTCAAAACGCCTAGTTTGGGGCCTCTAGCTCTTCAAATAGCGAAGTTATAAGCAAAAGAAGTTCATCATCTGATTTGAATGTGTTCCGGTGGTCGGATCGTAATGAAATTGGGCAATATTTCTTCGTTTTTCTCTGAACTTTCATGCCGGAATCGCAATTTGGCGTTCGGTCGGTCGCGCTTCTGACAAGTGAGTAGAAATGTATGGAAATATATGTAGCAAATCGCATTGTGACCTCAAGCGTTTGATCGTAAAATTTTTTTAATATCGTATGTTTATTGCAACCCTGTATAACGCCTGAGTTGAACATTTCTCTACTAGGTCGGGCGTTTGACATAAAATAAATTCGAATTGATTTCTTTCGATGAAAAATTAGAAATTTATGAAAAAATTCAAGAAAATATGTTAGTGGCAGTGAACATGTTTGCAATCCAATATCTAATATCGAATGTCAGTGTGAAGCGGCTTTGACGTACGATCAACGCGCGACCGACCTAACGCCAAATTGCGATTCGGGCATCATTTGCGCCAACTTTCATGGCTCTAGCTCTTAAAATAACAAAGTTACAGGCAAGAGAAGTTGAGTTCCAAAACGCCTAGTTTGGGGCCTCTAGCTCTTCAAATAGCGAAGTTATAAGCAAAAGAAGTTCATCATCTGATTTGAATGTGTTCCGGTGGTCGGATCGTAGTGAAATTGGGCAATATTTCTTCGTTTTTCTCTGAACTTTCATTTGCGCCAACTTTCATGGCTCTAGCTCTTAAAATAACAAAGTTACAGGCAAGAGAAATTGAGTTTCAAAACGCCTAGTTTGGGGCCTCTAGCTCTTCAAATAGCGAAGTTATAAGCAAAAGAAGTTCATCATCTGATTTGAATGTGTTCCGGTGGTCGGATCGTAATGAAATTGGGCAATATTTCTTCGTTTTTCTCTGAACTTTCATTTGCGCCAACTTTCATGGCTCTAGCTCTTAAAATAACAAAGTTACAGGCAAGAGAAGTTGAGTTTCAAAACGCCTAGTTTGGGGCCTCTAGCTCTTCAAATAGCGAAGTAATAAGCAAAAGAAGTTCATCATCTGATTTGAATGTGTTCCGGTGGTCGGATCGTAGTGAAATTGGGCAATATTTCTTCGTTTTTCTCTGAACTTTCATTTGCGCCAACTTTCATGGCTCTAGCTCTTAAAATAACAAAGTTACAGGCAAGAGAAATTGAGTTTCAAAACGCCTAGTTTGGGGCATCTAGCTCTTCAAATAGCGAAGTTATAAGCAAAAGAAGTTCATCATCTGATTTGAATGTGTTCCGGTGGTCGGATCGTAATGAAATTGGGCAATATTTCTTCGTTTTTCTCTGAATTTTCATTTGCGCCAACTTTCATGGCTCTAGCTCTTAAAATAACAAAGTTACAGGCAAGAGAAATTGAGTTTCAAAACGCCTAGTTTGGGGCCTCTGGCTCTTCAAATAGCGAAGTTATAAGCAAAAGAAGTTCATCATCTGATTTGAATGTGTTCCGGTGGTCGGATCGTAATGAACTTGGGCAATATTTCTTCGTTTTTCTCTGAACTTTCATTTGCGCCAACTTTCATGGCTCTAGCTCTTAAAATAACAAAGTTACAGGCAAGAGAAATTGAGTTTCAAAACGCCTAGTTTGGGGCCTCTGGCTCTTCAAATAGCGAAGTTATAAGCAAAAGAAGTTCATCATCTGATTTGAATGTGTTCCGGTGGTCGGATCGTAATGAAATTGGGCAATATTTCTTCGTTTTTCTATGAACTTTCATTTGCGCCAACTTTCATGGCTCTAGCTATTAAAATAACAAAGTTACAGGCAAGAGAATTTGAGTTTCAAAACGCCTAGTTTGGGGCCTCTAGCTCTTCAAATAGCGAAGTTATAAGCAAAAGAATTTCATCATCTGATTTGAATGTGTTCCGGTGGTCGGATCGTAATGAAATTGGGCAATATTTCTTCGTTTTTCTCTGAACTTTCATTTGCGCCAACTTTCATGGCTCTAGCTCTTAAAATAACAAAGTTACAGGCAAGAGAAATTGAGTTTCAAAACGCCTAGTTTGGGGCCTCTGGCTCTTCAAATAGCGAAGTTATAAGCAAAAGAAGTTCATCATCTGATTTGAATGTGTTCCGGTGGTCGGATCGTAATGAACTTGGGCAATATTTCTTCGTTTTTCTCTGAACTTTCATTTGCGCCAACTTTCATGGCTCTAGCTATTAAAATAACAAAGTTACAGGCAAAACGCCTAGTTTGGGGCCTCTAGCTCTTCAAATAACGAAGTTATACTCAATGATGCGCTATTGCAATATAACACTGACTCAATTTCGTGCGCTAACACCAGCTCCAATATAGCGCTAGTGTAAAATGGCGCAACCACAACGCCAATAACAGCATCATAGTATATGTATACGTATGACAACGTCACAATTATGTGTGCTTGATAGTGATCTAAGTGACTCTAATTTCCAGCATATTTTCACATATATACGGAATATTTTTCCAAATGATTATGAAAATTAAAATTAATTGTGCCCTCGTATATGTTAGCAGAATTGCGCCAAAAGAAATAAAACGGGGATGGTAAACAGTAACAAGCGAAAAAATGTTATTTATCGATTATTCGATGACAATTGCGCTAAAGGTGTTATTGCGCCAGTACCGTGAGTTGGCGCCACGGTTGGCGCTGGCGTTGTTGTATCAGCGCCAAAAAAATTGCGCCATTACCCATGGCTAGATAGCACGAATAGGAATTCCCTATATGTCACAATGTGAATTTTATTTCCCTGAAAAACTTATACGGCTATGTCAAATGACATTGACTAACACCACTAGCTCCGTCAGAATTGGGAAGGACCTTTCCGAGCCGTTCGAGACCAACACCCAAGTGCTAATTTGGACCAAGTAGGCAATTGAAAAGTAAAATCCTCTCTCGACGACAAAAATAACGCTCTACAGGATGCTCATCGTTCCAGTCTTGATGTGTGGCGTAGAAGTAGGGACAATATTAACAAGTAAGGAAGCCTAAGTTCGAGTGGAATCGAACATTAGATACTCAGCTGTATGCTTTCATTGTTTGTTTGCGTTTGTTCGATATAGGGTGTATTTTATATGAAACGAGTGCTGCATATACAGGGCGCAGCCACGCCCATTTTCAAAATTTGTATCAATCATCCAAATAAGCATATAAATATTATTGTTAGTGCAAAATTGCATCCCTCTATGACTTTTAGTTACAAAGACTTCACGTTACAAATTCCAAAAGGGTGTTCCAGAAATATCTTTGTTAAAAAGTAGGCGTGGTCATAAACCGATTTCAATACATTTTTGCGTGTCTATTAACACAAGTTATAAAAGTGAATAAACCAAGTTTCGTCATAATATCTCAGTTATTTGTCGAGTAATAGGCTCGTAGATTTCTTTGCATAAAAAGAGGCGGTGCCACGCCCATTTTATAAACTTTTTTTATTTTTTGTTTCCGGTCTATTGTAGAACTCATATCACAAAATTTCAATGAATTATCTTTATATTTCACAGAGATATCGCTAAAAATGATTTCATTAGGTCACTTTATAATACCCATATATAAAAGTGGGCGTGGTCGTCAACAGATTTTGGTAATTTTTCGTCCACACATTTGGCTAAGTAAATATATTACGCGTACCAAATTTCATCGATATATCTTTAACGGTTTCTGAGTTATGACATATAAAACTTTCAATGTTTGACCCTTAATAAGTGGGCGTGGCACCGCCCATTTTCAAAAATTTTTGTATTTTTTGTTTTATGTCCGTAGTTGGACTCCTGCCACAAAATTTCAGTGATAGATCTTTATATTTGACAGAGATATCGCTTAAAATGTTTTTATTAGGCCCCTTTATAGTTCCCATATATAAAAGTGGGCGTGGCCGTCAACCGATTTTGATAATTTTTCGTCAAAACATTTGCCTAAGTAAGCATATTACGCATACCAAATTTCATCGATATATCTTCAACGGTTTCTGAGTTATGACATATAAAACTTTCAATGTTTGACCCTTAATAAGTGGGCGTGGCACCGCCCATTTTCCAGAACTTCATCAAATTTCTTCATAAGGGCCTGAGCTCAATACGTGGGTAAAATTTTATCACTCTAGCTATATTAGTGGCTGAGATACCAAATATCCGATTTTTTCTATATAGGAAAAGTGGGCGTGGTCATGGTCCGATTTCGCCCATTTTCAATACCAACCGTCCCAGTCTCGATACCAACTTGCATTTCAAATTTCATCAAAATATCTCAATTTTTACGCGAGTTATCGTGCGTACGGACGGACGGACGGACGGACGGACGGACGGACGGACGGACGGACGGACGGACGGACGGACGGACGGACATGGCTCAATCGATTTCTCTTTTCACCCTGATCATTTTGATATATATAAGTCCATATCTATCTCGATTATTTCATTATGTTACAATCCACCGTTATGAAATCAAAATTATAATACTCTGTGTACTAGTACAGCTGAGTATAAAAACAGATGAGATAGTACTTGGACCTATTCGAGGGAAGAGTTATTTGGGAGATTTATGAACATTTTTACGCCCATATTTCTGCATTTTACATCATGTTGGGTGCGATGGGCGACTTGTAATAATATGGAATTCGTGTATATAAAATAAAAAAATAAGAATAATGGGAAAATGAGGCAAAGTAGAAAATGGAAAATGAAAAGTATTCCACTATGATCTCGTGGCTATGGTTTCTATAGAGATGTTCCAAAACCTTGCTGGCTTAAGCAGAAGCGTAATCTAATATCTAACTAAAAGTAGCTGCGTCTTGGAATTACCTTAGCCATAGGGTCCTTAATTTCTTACATCAATATCTACCGTTATCCTACAACTCTGTTACACATTTTCAACGCAAATATCACCTTGTATATTTGAACACAGGAAATTTCTTTTTAAACGTATCAGCTTTCAAATTATCTTTATTTCACTTTATTTATGTATCTATTTTCTTTTGGAAAAATATAAAAATAAATTTCAAAGCAAAAAATTGTAAAAAAAGGTTTGATAAAACACATTTGTGGTTAAGAGATTATACTTACTAAATTCATGTTAAAATTTAATAAATCGAATAAAAATCTGTGCGATAAGATTCCAATACTAAACTGCAACTCGATTAAATATTCCACAAAAAAATTAAAGGTCAGTTCTTTAGTTAATTGCCACCAATTACTTCAAGTGCATGCCCTGTATGTTTTGCCGAAGCAAAAAGCGTAGAACAAGACAAAAACAAGCAACATCGGTTAGTTAGGATTCTGAACAGCGGATGCAGTAACACATAACCGCCATTTCGTTATGCAGCAACCACAAGCGCAAGAGCCTAAAATACAGCAGCCAAGCACAGCGACTAAAACGAGTAAAATCGCGCCAAAAGCCTCCATTGCCAATCAACAAAAAACTATTACACCAACACACATTGATTTGAAACAAGCCATACAAAATGTCACCTTACGACGCCGTGGTGGTGCAGCCAATGTTGACAGTCGTGTAGAAGAAGCTTCTGAAGTCTCTGCAGAAGCAACACACGTCACTTCAAATACAAACATACCAAATGGCGCTTCGGGATCGTTGGTTGCTAATGAAACAATTCGACCACGAACCATTTTGGAAGATCATGGCATTATACTTGGCAAAGTAATTGGTGTGGGTAATTATGCTAAAGTGAAAATTGCCTACTCCGAGGAATATGGTAAACGTGAAGCTGTTAAAATCATATCAAAAGTGAAAGCGCCAGCAGAGTATACACAAAAGTTTTTGCCACGCGAAATTGAGGCTGTTAAGGGTTTGCATCATGAGAATTTGATAGCGTTCTATGAAAGTATTGACACGAGTCACAGGTATGTGGGTGTGTACAGAGGCAGAGAGATAGAGAAAGTTAATTAAAGGTGGGAGTGTTTACAGGATTATTTGTAGACGTTACAGGGGGCTTAAAGTGATTTCCGTTTGTCGCCGTCTTTAGATGCGTTTGTGGAGATTTTTTCAGTACTAAGCTAGATGAAAAGAGAGATAGTTGCAGCGAATCTTTAGGCTTTACACCATCATAACTTCAACTGAGAACATCAGAGAAAGTGCCGAAAGATTCATTCATTAGACGGCTATAGATTTCATTAGCCTTCAGATATATTTTAAATTTACTTCTGCAACGTTCTTCCTTCTCTCTTTCAGAGTATATCTCATCATGCAGCTGGCCGAAAATGGCAACCTACTGGACTACGTACGTGAGAAAAAGCATCTGTCGGAATCACAGAGTCGTTCGCTTTTCCAACAATTAATCTCGGCAGTGGAATATATACATTCAAAGAATGTGGTGCATCGGTGAGAGAGAGTAAAATAATTCATTGAGACTCATAAGATTTAGTTGTTAAAATGTTCTTTAGAAATACCCAATTTAAACCACTCAGTAAATGATTAGGATAGAAAAATATTTGCATCGAATATTTCTGATCAAAAATAACTGATAATTCATCAAAGACTTGATCATAAAATTAAGATTAATCGATAGTAAATAAAAGATTGAGTCATAAGGATGACAATCAGATACATATATATATCCGATAAAAGATTATTCGATAGCTGATAACTGATTTAATCGTTAGAATTCGATTAATTTAAAAGAAAATATTCAATATTTCATAAAACAGTTTAGTCACTAAAATGGGATTTAAGTCGTTGAATTTTGAACTCGAATTTTTAAATATTTTGAAAAATTTGAAATTAAAAAAAGTCAATATTTATTAAAATTTAATTTAATTAAAGAAATACAACCGAATATATTAACACAAAAATGTCAACGTTTAATAAGTGATTTAATCATTAGAACTGGATTTAAATATTTGCATTCAAGTATAATCGACCTCAAATAAACGATTTGTTTATTAGAATTGCAATTGATTAGAAAAAATCTTCTAATAAATAATTTAATCATAATCGATATTTCGCTAGCTTAGAGTGCAAATTGTGTAAGTCCATTTTTCAAACTTTGTAGGAGAGACAAAAAACACAAAATAAAAAAATTTCAAAATGAAAAAAAATTTTCTGTTCATAGAAAAATTTTGGACTTACACAATTTTCTTCTCTTTTTGGACTTACACAATTTGCGTATCACTGAATAACATCGAGTAGAAATATGACAAGTATCACAGACTTGTTTAGCGTGGTGCGTATTTAATTTTTCTAGCTTTCTACACTTAAAAACACTTTTTCATAAAAATGGACTTACACAGTTTGCACTCTAAGCTAGCGATTTATTAAATGATTTAATCTTCACAATTTAAATACTTTGAAACGAAAATAAAATATATTTTTAAAATGATTTAATCACTTCAATTGCAATTGAATTATTTTTAATCAAAAATAGTCGTTTTCTCCTTTGACCGATATTTTAACGATTATAAATTCTCTCTTTCAACAGCGATATAAAATGTGAAAATCTACTACTCGATGAAAAGTATAAACTCAAATTAATTGATTTCGGTTTTGCGCGCAAAGATACACGTACCGGCGACAATCAGGTGATATTATCGAAAACCTTTTGTGGCAGTTATGCTTATGCATGTCCGGAAATACTAAAAGGTAACTCTATAAATTAATTTTAAAGGTGAAATCTTTCTACTTACATATTTTCATTATAATGCGTAAAGCTTTCTTTCCCTTTCCAACAGGCATCGCTTACGATCCATTCATGTCCGATATTTGGGCATGCGGCGTTGTTTGTTATGCGATGGTCTTCGGCCGTCTACCCTTCGATGGCTCAGATGTTCATGTTTTCCTAAGGCGCATTAATAATCCGTTAGTATTTCCGAAGAGCCCTACGGTTAGTAATGAATGTAAACAGCTGATTGCACATATACTGTCACCGATCAGAATGCGTTATACGATACCACAAATTAAGGATGATCCATGGTTTGGGAGAAGTTAAGATGAAATGGCGATATCTACAAACACAAAAAAATAAAAAACATTTAAGGAATATTAGTACATACATAATTTTGTACTGACTTTTGAGAAAAGTATTAAGTGAAAAAATAAAAAATAGTAAAAGAGTAAATAGGTATTAAAAAATAAAGATAATGGCAGAATCACTGAAAAAAAAAATCGAATTCAATGAAATTTGAATCTCCTCAGATAGCCAAGCTGCATATCCAGGTCTGTGCTCTATTCACCTGGTACTCGTATAGGTGCCTGAACTCTGAAACATATCGGCGAACGAGATGTCGGATGAACTGACCAGAAAGGGTACCAGTACATCGATTGCATTTTCAATGCCTTTTGAAAGGTCTAGATATAGCCGATCGCTATCAGCAAACTCCTAGGTACTGCAGGACTTCTAATCACGAAAAACTATTTATATCACAAAATAGTTCACTTCTGTTGTATTTTTTATTTTTCTGCTTGACATCAACCTTGTAGTAACAAAATTAATATTCATAAACTAAATTTTATGGAGTAGGCAAAATACTAATTTTGCTAATTAAAATTCAATATTTAAGTTTCGAATTGAGCAATTAGAATTTGCATATAAAAGGCATTTCCGTCTTTGGACAAACAATTAGCTAATACTTACGTTAAGCCGGTTGTGATTGTGTGCGCGAATTGATTTATAAACAAAGATATGTACATTAGGGCGGGTCGATTTTTAGGGGCCAAAATAATTCACAGAGGCAGATCGCGATTAGGATCATTTGGGTAATTTCAAGCAATTTTGCCTAAGAAACCATATGTCTAAAATGAATTGCGAGCCTACCGTTTTTACGATTTTTATAATTTACTACTCTATATTTCAGAAAATTAAAAAAAGTAATTAAAAAAATTTCAAAGTGAAAAATGTATGGAAAATTTCTGAAATACATTTTGAATTTTTAGAAATACACTTGAGCTTTCTCGAAATCGTGTAGTTTTTTTTTTTCAAAAGTGGCTCATCTGTTGCAACAGCTGTATTTAGAACTAGCTAAAATGTGTATCTGGGGGTTCTTGGGGTCGAGGAATCCATTTTTGGCATTCATTACATCTTTTGTAGGCCACTACAGGACGCTTCCGTACTTTTTTTTGATAGTAACAACTGCTGGCTCGGAATTCATTATAGACCTATGGTTTCTTCCCTTTGATGAAAATAATGTGAGCCGCCCTAATGTACATACATTTAAACATACGGATATACCCTGCAGTAAATTTGTTTCACTGCTGAAGGATCAGTGATGATTCTTTGTTGAATATTCATCACTGTCGTCATAACTCAGTATATTTTTATTTGTTTTTGTTTTTTTTCTGAGGAAAGCAAACCATTTATATGAAAAATTCATCAGTCTTTATATGAAAGTATTCACTGATGCCTCCTCGTCATAGGTGAATTGTATCAGTGATTCATTAAGGATTCATTGCGGATTTTTACTGCAGGGTAAGAACTTATGCATACAAACATTTATATAGTACATACATACATATATGTATATAATTGTACATGGATACATCTTGATAAATACAATTTTATATTTAATCGACTGTGTAAACATACATACATACATTTTCCCAGTATTTATTTATTTAATTTTCCAAATGATTAATTTTGCATACATAATTTACAACAACAAGAACAGCAATATTGTATGCAAATAACAAATAAAAGCTAAGATATACTTGCAACTGTGCGTTTTTAGATTTGTCGATAATTTAATATGCAAAGGCTTATGTATGTATGTGTGTACCTATATTTGAATGGACATATGTATGTATGTATGTATGTGCATAAGTTATGTCACTTAAATATTTTAAGCGTCTTCACACCATCAAAACTGTATTTTTTTTACACTACCATCTACACTACATTATTAAATTTTTTTTTATACCCAGCAATGTTATTCATTAAGTTATGTTCATATACAGTGACCCGCATTGGTCTAGCAAATAGGTATGTTTCTGAAGAGCTCAAATCGATTAGTCCACAATTTTTTTGAGTACAAGTTTCCTCTATTATTTTGGAAACGTACAAAGTCAAATAAAGAAAACGAACTATGCAAATAAATTGTATACTACCGGGTATATAAAACTGCCTGCCATGTTTGCTTATATTCTACAATTTATTTTTTTCCATTTAAGTGATTTTCTATGCATGTGAACATGTGTATATTATTGTACCTTTTCATTGTCGCTTTCTTGCAACATTCAAAGCTAATCCTTACTTTAATCCTCAAATAATAACAATAACTAAAAGCAATTAAATAATAGAGTTGAAGCGCGAATAAATTGATTTATAAATAAACACTTACATATTTCCAATTTTCATTTGACATTTCGAATCGTTAAATGGAGATTATACAAAATAATAACCTTAGGCTAACATTTTGCTTTTATACATATGTACATACATATGTGTGTACATATGTATGTACATATTTATAATTTGTATTGATATTTACAAGCGCACCTGCCTGCTTAGAAATTTGCCGAGTTATAATAGACAAACTTTGGATAAACATTATAAACAGCACAACACCAATTTTAGAATAATTGTGATTTGTGGAATAGTTAGGTCCCGAATCGCAGATATGTTTGTATATACATACATATGTATGCACGGAAGTAGTGTACAAATTTTAACTTATGAATGTTGATTAGCATGTTCGCATTTGGAAACATCTATGTAATGTATATGTTGGTAAGTGCATAGTTGGACATAGCGCGTATATACAACATATGGTACGTTTAGTGTTAGATCCTTGTGCTTACTTACCTACATACATACAAACTTCCTCATTGGAACTGTTTAACGTGCTTGGTATGATTAATTCATCCAGATCACGATTAGTTATGAAAGCTCTTACTTAGATTTCTATTGCTGTGGTCACAAACCATAATAGCCTAACTAGAGTTAAGAAATGGTGGTGGTGAAGTGAGTACACATTTGAAATACACTGAAAAGAGATCAGTAAGACCACAGTAGAGTCGCATTTGGGCATCGTTATTACTCTCAAAAAAAAAAAAAACGTTGTAAATCTAAAGACTTTCGCTGTTAAATCAACTACTTTCCGCAGTTGAAATGTACCCAACAACGCTTCGTTGTTGTTTCAAAGGAGATTGTTGGAAAAAAATTTCACCTAAAAATAAATTTTTGTTTGCATTTTACTCTTCATCTTCTCTCCGCCCGGGTCCCAACTGCAAATATGTAGCCTCCGCTTGTTCTCCTATTCTTCTCTCCTTCTTATCATTCACTGGTTGCTATCTTTATTTCTTATTCTGATTTTTCTTCTTTATTTTATATTCTCCTCCGGATTCGAACCATGACATCAACCTGAAATTCTATCCAATCATCACATAGTGGAACATTCAACATTATATTGAATTGTAGTAACCTATTTATACTTCCATTTCCTAAAAAGGAATCCATGAATTATTTGAATCATTGTAAAAACAAAATTTAAAAAAATTTGTTCTCATTAGTTTTGTTTACAACGGAAACTGTTGGGTCAAATACTTTTGCCTTTAAATGAACAACGGGGAGAAAATTGTTGCTAAAAATAAACTTTTGTTTGGATTTTTCTCTTCATCTTCTCTCCATCATTATTTTTTTTTTATTGGTTTTCTCACAAAAAAATATTTTCTCACAAAAAAATTTTTAAAAGCAAGCAAGTTTTTGAATAAATTGTTGGATCAAAAACTTTGCTGTAAAAACAAATACTTTTGCTGTTGAATCAAAGACGGAGATTCAACAGCCGAAAGTTGTTGGTTTAACTACGGGTATTTTTTTCAGAGTGGTTTCAAATTTTGATGATAGCGATAGCGTTTCCCTAGACCATCATCCGCGAAAAGTCATAAATTTAAACCAAGTTGTAGGTAATCCAAATATGTATGTATAAAGTAGCATATAAAATTTGTTGCATATCTCTAGGTTTCTTATCGACGCTTCCAAACAAAATTGTACTAAGTCTGAAAACTGTGTTTTGCAGGAGAAGCTCTCAAAGTGTAAACTCGATATGAAACTTCGATTGTATGCTAAGTATATTTTCACTTGTAACTTGTTTGGATGGAACGATCAACACCAAAACTCGACAATATCAAAATCAGGGTACGCTTTATATAAAACCGTAAGAAGAAGTAAAAATTTGCTACGTGGTTTTTCATGGCAAGCTCTCAAAGTTTTTATTCTGTAAAAATCTCGAGTTGTATTATATGTATACTTTTGCTTATAACTTTTGAATGGATTGTTCGATTGATACCAAAACAAATTAGACAGCATCTAAATTAAGACACGTAATACTTGAAAACGCCAAAAACGGAAAAATGTACTAAGTCGACTTAGTACAGTATTGTTTGGAAGCGTCGATATTAGCTTTTTTACTGCTGTCTTTCACATTCAGTATATACAAAGTTAGTGTGCGGAAACCTCTACTGAAATTTTCTGATCAACAATTTACTAGAACACTTTTAACCCTCTAGCGAACTCACAAATGCTATTTTGTAAAGATTCGCTGAAAGAGGTGTTGAAATAACTCTTTTATGCAGGAGCTAATGGAAATAAATATTAATGCTACGATAAAATTTCAAAACGAAAAAAAAATTTTCTGTTCATGTAAATATTTTGGACTTACAAAATTTTCTTCGCTTTTTGGACTTACACAATTTGCGTATCACTGAATAACAACGAGTAGAAATATGACAAGAGTCACAGACTGGTTTAGCGCGGGGCGTTTTTGATTTTTCTAGCGTTCTACATAAAAATACACTTTTTCATAAAATTGGACTTACACAGTTTGCATTCTAAGCTAGCGATATAATTCGTATGCGAAATCGAATTTCCCGACTAGCAAAGCGTGAAATGCACATAGACTTTTTTATGTGCTATTCTCAAGTAGCTACATGTATTTAAACATTTGGGATTCAAATGAAATTCTATCCGAATCAGTCATTTCTCCTACACTAATCCACATTTATGCAAACCGTAAATAGCAATTTTTATAATTTTAACTGCGTAAAAAACGTTTCGAAACTCATAAAATTACTATACTTACTAAAATCCGAAATTAACAGCCAACGTCATGTTTGGTGTTTGTTTGTTGTTTATACACAAACACCCAATAAACTATAATGTAGTGGCATTTACTACTGTCCGAGCATATGCAAAATTACATGTCAATGTCTAGACGTGCAGAACCGTAACATATAATTAACTGTGCATGACAACAGCGATGCCGACAATTAGTAGTTGACTTCAACAGCAACAGCAACGAAAGCTAAAACAACAATAACAACATCTATCAAGGGACGCAAATACTCGTACAGCACTCCGCTGAACAACAAATATATTCACCAGAGAGTGCATAATTCTACACTAGAATACACAAACAACACCAGAATATACAAACAACACCATCAACAGCAACATCAACGTCAACATCATCCTCAGCGTGCATTAAAATTAAAAACAACAACAACTAACAGCATATCCCACATGAATTGTGTCCACTATTTACTTATTTGTGCATTTGAAAGGCGATTTTGAGCAGTAGCCAGAGGTCAAAGGTTAGAGGTTGGAATTTACACAGCGTACATACAGTCATACATATGTAAATATGTATGTATATATATTTACCGCTTACGCATATTGCCCGCTTAGCACGCTCATTGAAACGTCACGTCACGTAACATTCGTGAAATTCCGTTAAACTAGTATACAAATGTCAAATGCAAATCCGAATGCAAAAGGCAAAATGCAAAATGGCAGAAATGGCAGAGATGCACAAATTTACAAATGCACAATTTGCTGCCCAACATGAAACATTGGTTAGTCGTGTGGAAGTGAGCTATGGTCATGTTGTTGACATTGCGCTTTCGCTGGTGGTAGGTCAGGGATGCCACTGAAAAAATTTTTTTCCTACCAAAAACCTACCAAAATGGCTTCGACCCTACCAATTTTTTTTTTAATGTGAGATTTACCCATATTCAATAAATTCATTTATGGTAACTGCCAGTTTACTGGACACCCTGCAGTAACCGGACACTTTTGTTTTTTTACCGCTTAAAATAAAAAAAAATGTAATTTTTTTTTTGATTTTGAAAGCTTTAGTATTAAATTTAATATTATTTGTACAAATTTCAATTAATTTTGGAATGAGTGATAAATATGTGAAGGAAAGGAGGAGGAAGCAGTAGTTTCCAGATAAACAAAAATTTGAGTTGGCGTTAAATGATATTCGGACAAGGTTGGATTGGATATTAGTGGCTGCAACTGCTCGTCAAGTGCGGAGGAAATCAGGATTTACAATTTGTGGAATAACATTTGAGGAATAATGAGGGCAAGCAACTGATTCCGAAGGAAACGTAAGAAGATTTATCGAGGGAAACAGCGGACATTGTTTCCAACTTGGTACAGCAAACACATTAGCTCTGTTCAATAACAAAAAATTGTTACGAGTTTTTCATAAAAAGTGTCATTTTTATATGGAGAACTGTAATTTTTTACGAAAAATTCGAAACAATTTTTTGTTATTGAACAGAGCTATTTAGGGTTCAATTAGTTATGCAGTAGCTTTATTTCCATAATAGTAACAGTATCGGTATTAATTTGGTCGATTATTGGTGCAGTAACAGTAAACAGCTGAACAGTGATCATAGCCCAATAAAAGTGGCCATGAAATAGAGTCGCTCTTCTTCTTTTAGTTTTTTAGGTTGCGAAATTATCATATTTTGTATTAACGCTAATGGCGTATTCTCTTTTGATTGCTACGACCTTATTATTATTGGGTCATGACAGTGAACAACTGAAACAAACAATCGATCAGCTGGTTAGCGTTACGGCTGAAAACCAAAATTCATTTGGTTGTTACCGATAGCGTTACTGACTAGCGAATCACTAATCAGATACATTGTTTCCCATAAGGTTGGTTGATCAGCTGTTTTATAACGATACTGTTACTGCATAACTAATTTGAGCTTTACTACCTAGGCAGGCCTGATAGCCTGTTGTGATACCACATGAAGCTCTTTATTACACACCATGTAGACGAACAACCTTGTTTGCTTCATATAGCGTAAAATGTCAGATGCCTTTCTGTTTTCAATCTCCTCCAGTTGTGTCTGTGGGGGAAAGTGTACTTGAAGCTCAAATAAAACGTTTCTATTTAGCAGATTTTTGTAACAAAACTCTACTGAGAAGACACGTTTTCTCAACAGTGTTGTGGCAAAGTGACCAAATGTACAAAATCAGTGATGTTAGTTGAACGAAGGCAAAAACCTACCAAAATTCAAATCGTCCTACCAACCCACCAAAAGGAAAAAAACCTACCAGTTTTGGTAGGAAAAGCCCAAAAGTGGCATCCCTGTGGTAGGTACGTATGTAAATATGTCATATCATAATGTGGTGTGTTTAGTGTACGTACATATGTATTTATATAGCGCAGTTATTTGGCTATGTACTTGCGTTTTAGTGGCCTTTTGCGTATTGATTATTCATAGAGTGGGTAGCGTAGTTAAGTTTGAAATATAAATTGATTTGAGAGAAAATTATTTAGCAGTTTTAATTAACATAGAGTGCGTTATAAATCTCTTGGGTTAGTGGTAGTTTAGGAAAGCATTCATATCCAAATATTGATGTGTTTAAATTGGTACAAAAAATTTGAGTGAGGGTACCCTTTGTTGATATTTTCCCTTATTTAAAAATCACTCTGACGAAATTTCACAAATTTAAAATGGCATTAAAAAATATTGACCTCAGGGAACAAAATAGTTTGGTGGTTTTACCGTATGGTTAGTGGTCTTTCGTTCTGTGTGGAAATTATTCCGCGTGAATCTCCTTTAGGGCCTGCTTGTACGCCGTTGGGTCTAGGGGCTGTTTTATGTACTTCTCTACCTGGGGAGAGGTGGAAAAGGTGGCTCCTGACGTGCTGGGAGGGGGTGGGGGGTTGGGCTGTAACAGGTGGTCATTGTGATGGCCCATGCGGAAGCACCACAGTAGTAAATGCTTATTTAGAATATTATTGTGTTCTCTAACTGGGAGTACCTGTGCCTCATGATGTAAAGAGTGTTACGGCGCCATCAGGAGATTACCCGTGGCTGTTCTGAGCGCCGAGTTTTGGCAGGCCTGAAATTTCTGCCACTGGGTTCTCGAAGTCCCCGGCGACCACACTGGCAATGCATAGTTTCAATTATTGTTTCTTTATCTTTTCCCCATATGCTGCCGGCTAGCGACTTGAGGATCTGGTTACGGCTTTGGGCCGTATTGGCAATCGCTGTCATATGCGCGGAGAAGGAGTCAAGACTGTCGAAGGTAACACCCAATATCTTTGGGTTGTTTACGGTAGGGATGGGTATATTCCCTATCCGTATGCCTAACTCCGGTCCTATCTCCTTCGTCCTTGTCGTAAATGTGATTGCGGGGGACTTCGAGGGTTGTAATTCTAGGGATCGGGATGAGTAATAACAGGAAAGGTCAGAGATGTATCTGTTAATTCGGGAGCACATGTCGTCAATGTCGGTGCCAGAGGTCATAATCGTGCAGTCGTCGGCAGAGGAAATCAAGTCGACTCCTTCAGGTGGGAGCGGGAGGCGGGAAATATAATAATTGAAAAGCAAAGGAGAAAGTGCACCACCCTATGGAACTCCTTGCTTTATTCTCCCTGGTTTGATACTTGATTTCTGATGTCTACCGACGCCTGCCGACCACTCAAATAGTTCGCGGTCCACCTTTTTAGTCACTGTGAGAGGCTGAAGCTGTCAAGGTCCTCCAATAGGGTGGCGTGGTTGACTGTGTCGACGGCTTTCGACAGATCAAGCGCCACGAGGACCGTTCTCTTGCAGGGACGTTTTTGATTGAGGTCTCGAACTATCCGAGTGTTTATGGCGTTCAGTGCTGTTGTTGTGCTATGCATTTTGGGGAATCCATGTTGATGTGTCGCAAGGTATAAGTGTCCGTTGTAGTATGGGAGTAATGCAGCCCCAAGTGTCTTTACTACCGGGAAAAGGAGCGATATCGGACGATATGAGTCTCCTTTGTTGGCGGGTTTCCCCGGTTTTAGCAAGGAGACAATCCTTGCCGTCTCCAGATATTAGGGATGACAAGGGTGGCCAACGACAGGTTAAGAACCTCAGTAAGGAATTTTACTCCCTTCGGTCCTAGGTTTTAGCATCAACGTGGATATACCGTCAGGTCCGACTGACTTAGTTTAGTTCTTTTAGAGGTTGATGGTTAGGTGAATGGCTTACAGTAACATAATCATCGCGATTTTATGATTCAGAGTAGACACATTTGACTACAAGCTGGTGTCTCGACTCCCTCCTAATGTCAAGATTTTCATACAAATCCTGCAAATGTATGCAATTATTGCCACCGGCGGCTTTGGTGGTTTTACTTTATTCAGTAGTTCTTTCCTTCTGAGTTTTCCCTTTATGTTTTCCCTATGAATTTTCCAAGCCACTCCATAAAAAGAAAAATAAATTATCTTGCTCACATGCATATCTTTTACGCTCATTTCCTTATGTATTTACATTAAATATTTATGTAAATATTGAGGTATATAAATAAGTATGTATGTATATAAATATATGCTTGCGTTAACAATTTATCGATAATCACCAATTGATGATGAACTACAAAATAATGAATTCAATAACAAAAGAATACACAATGGCAGGTAAAAAATGGATTGGAGCATTTTTTTACACTCTTGACTACACAGGAATCCAATTAACTGAATGTACGAAAAGTAATCATATACTTGTAATCATATATATACGAGTATGTATGTATTTAAGTATGCATATGTAAAGCATACCTTCGAATATGTACATACATACATATTAAATATTAATGCAAAAAACACCTGTCGCAATTCATGCATATGCATGAGTATATGTAGGTATGTATGATCATGTGCACGCATGTGTTATGTGTATGTCCATATGTGATCAATAATGAATATTAAGTAAAATATTAATATTTACTAGAGTGCTGCCTACTGTCGAAACTCGACAGTTTTTCTAGAAGTTTTCTTATGACTAAGGTGCAACTATAGTTTTTGTATAATTGTTTGTTGTTATTGTCACTGATACTATTTTGTTGTTGTTCCTGTTGATGCTGCTTCTTTTGTTGTTACTTTCACTGATACTATTTTGCTGTTGTTGTTGGTGTTGTTGTCGTTAATCGTTTTCATAATTCTTCTACCTACTTCTTTCTTTCTATTTTTGCTCTTAAATTAAGGAAAGAAATTTCTTTCCTACTTATTCTTTCTTATCCTTCTTATTACTTGGCCTTATGTTTTTGTTGTAGTGCTTTTGCTAACTTTTTACGTTTCTACTTCTTTGAAAGTACACACCACATCCAGCCAAACATGTTTATAAGTTTGGTGAAAACGCACAAAGTCAGGTATGCTTGCGCGTTGATACAGCTCTGTTGTGTGCAAAAGCATGCAACAACAACCACACGGCAATTTTCCAACGACGATTGTGGACGCATTTTCCAACCAATTTTCATGAAAATTGGCGCAGTTCTATTTGAGAGCAATACCTTTCTAATGGTGTGCTTAGTTTTAAAATCGGTTCAGTAGTTTCGACGGAGAAGAAGGAACAAAATTTATGTTAGCGTATTAATAATATAGACTAGAGTGCTGCCTACTGTCGAAACTCGACAGTCTTTCTAGATGTTTTCTTATGACTAAAGTGCAACTATAGTTTTTGTATAATTGTTTGTTGTTGTCGCTGTTATCTGCCATTTTCTTCTAGTTCCTGTTGATTCTGCTCCTCTTGTTACTACCGTCGCTGCTACTATTTTGTTATTGTTGTTGGTGTTATTGTCGTTACTCGTCTTCCAAATTCTCCTACCTACTTCTTTCTTTCTATTTCTGCTCTTTTTTACTCAATTTATTTCCTAATTATTCTTTCTTATCCGTTTTAGTCCTTGACTTTGTGTTTTTGTTGTAGTGCTTTTGTTACCTTTTTACGTTTCTACTTCTTTGAAACTACACACCACATCCAGCCAAACATGTTCACAATTGCATAATAAGTTTGGTGAAAACGCACAAAGTCAGGTATGCTTGCGCATTGATACAGCTCTGTTGTGTGCAAAAGCATGCAACAACAACCACACGGCAATTTTCCAACGACGATTGTGGACGCATTTTCCAACCAATTTTCATGAAAATTGGCGCAGTTCTATTTGAGAGCAATACCTTTATAAAGGTGTGCTTAGTTTTAAAATCGGTTCAGTAGTTTCGACGGAGAAGATGGAACAAAATTTATGTTAGCGTATTAATAATATAGATTCTTTTCATTGACACAGACCATTTCATATCCTGTTAATTTATGTAACATTTCCGTTGCTGTCTGTCAAAACCAAAAGAAAGAAATTTCGAGTGGGAGAGAAAAAAAATTAATAAATAAATATTTTGCTCATGATAAAAGAAGCAATACGTACAAAATAATTTCGCTGTAAGAAAAAGCACGGTTTGGCTACTTACTGCTTTTCGTATGTGATTCCCATGCCTTGCTTCATTTATAATTTATTTTCAGGCCACTTTAGTTTTGTATTAAAAAAGAAATATTTATGTACATACATACTACATGTGTACGAAAATTTGTATTAAGCATTTACAATAAGCATTGATTTGCTTTTCTCTCTGTGGTCCACACTGATAAAGTTTCGCTTGGTTCACCGGAATTTTTATTAATTTTTTTTTTTGCCCTTTTTTATGCGTTACTCGAGCGCAATTTTTATTTTTTGTACGTAAATTTGCAATATTTACTGGCGGAAATAAGAATATTATATGTACATATATGTTTTTGTGCGTTTGTAGACATATTTGGAAACATAAGAAATTGCTTCTCAATCGTCAAACAAAGGCTTACTCCAGAGACATTGCTTCGAAATATTGTTAGGAGTACAGAATCTGATCGATAGTGAAAAATTAGATTTCTCAGAGAAACCCCAAACCCTGATGCCATAAACTTTCTGGAATATTTTTCTTCTAGGAGAGAGTTTATATTGGAGCCTCAAAAATAGGGAAGAGCGATATGGTTTAAATAGCGACATTAGCTGACTAAAGTGAATAGCGCAGCTCCAACTCCCATTTTAAATTTTAGACTCAGTTGCTCTATCTCCCTTTCTGAGTTGGATGACTTTTTACAAGGTATTTTTCCTGTATGCCTTTCCTGCTAGTGCTTCAGTCTCTGTATAGTTGAGAGTTAAATTTGTTTTCAATTTATACTGACATGTTGTTTGCCCATGAAGGAAGTGAAAAATGTGTCATTTGAAGAGAACAGTGTAGGTGTAGAATCACTAGGTGAGTTCCTGTGGCAGTGATCCAGATCCGGATAAAAAATTTTGCAAGCAAATCCGACAACAATTTTGTGATCCTGATATTCATCTGGCTCAAAAAAAATCTATTACAATCTATACGGATCCGAAATTGATCCAGATAAACATCAGGATCACAAAATTGTTGTTGCACTTACATGCAAAATTTTTATGCGGATCTGGATCACTGCCACGGGAACTCACCTACTAACTCATCTAAGTTAAATGATCTAACTTTAATTGAATTGGTAGCGATTTTTGCATCTAAAACCGTTTTCTACTTCTGTCTTGAATAATTGGATTTTGAATTCAAGTACATTTCGAATATACATATGTATGTATTCCCTTATTTGAGCGGTTACTTAATTTATTTTAAATGTATCACTGTTTGCGTGAATGTTACTTTTTACATTTCCTTCATCTTTTTGCGCTGCATCGTCGTTCATATGATATGCTGGTTGCTTCCGATAAACACTCTGGCGATTATACCAGTGCATACTGCATATATGTACATAAGTTTTTAATTTATACAAATTTGGGTGTTTTATGTAAGTATCCATACTGTTTATACTCTTTTCCTACTTTTTCTGCTTGCCTTTCTCTCAGTATGATTGACCGCTTCGCGTAGAGAACGCATTTGCTACGTTTTCAATTTCTGTTACCGAATTCGTTAACGTCCAAATATGTAAGCGACCAATCAACGACGATTCAAGGCGGACAAGTGTGCAATAGTTGTTTTTTTTTATATTGAAAAACGATAAAAAAATAATAATAAACAATAATAAACACTTCACGCTAAAGTGTTAAATATGATTGCTCGCATGCGGCGTAAAAAAATAGGGTCAACGAGCATAGCATGTCCGGCAATGTTTTGGTTGATGACATTTTAAATTGGTGGCAACATTCATTTTGCGTTGCTACTTTTGTTTGTTTTGCTCATTTTTTCAGTTTGTTTTTTGTGTGCATTTTTTGTTTGTATATATGGCACTTGTGTATATTGGCGGTAGCAATAAAATTAAGGGATCAATGCACACTTTGTGGTTGGTCAAGTTGTTGGAGGGCCTTTTTTATGAGTCTTTAATTTTCTTGAATTTTTTTACTTTTGGCCTTTAATATTAAATGTTTTAACGTGCTTGACTGAAATGGGTTGTCGCCGTGTATTTATACATATATATACATATGTAGAGCGTCAAATGTAAATACACCAGCGCAAACATACATACATAATAAATTTCCATACATTGTATTGTCACGCGCTGGCGCTGACTACTTTGTCAGCCCCACACAAATTGTAATGTACACAAAATTGCTGACGCTGCCATTCTCACGCTTCCAATGTTATTCTAAGCCTAAGCGCTCATAGGAGCATACATATGTACATGTATGTAGGTACATGTACATATGTACAATATACCGTGGGAAAGAGTCCCATTATTTTTAAGTACTTAGTGTAAATATGTATCATAGTAAATAAGTAGTACATAAGAATAAAAATTGTATAAAAGAAAAGATTTTTGACAATAAAACAGAATTCATTCTTTGGACACCAAACCGCTACTACGTTTTAATTAATACATGGCGACCCTTGCCAGATAAAGTTGCGGCAAATTCATTTTGCCTTCCCTTTGTCTAAGCGGCAAGATAGCCACCAGGACATTTCCATCAGATGAGTACACCGTATCAAAGTAATACTTGAAAGGACATTTCCATCAGATGAGTACACCGTATCAATGTAATACTTGAAAGGACACCGTATCAGGACATTTCCATCAAATGAGTACACCTTATAAATGTAATACCTGAAAAAGACACCATACAACCACAAACCATATTTCATGACAATGCATTCGTTTGGGAGGACATAATTGAAGTGGAATAGCAATACGAGCAACAACAATAACAGCAGAACAGGCGGCATCAAAAGGACTTAATTTTCTGACCAGCAGCAGCAGCCATACAATTTAAAATTAACGTATTTTATTTAATACACACGTATATTTACTAAAACATCTTGTGGCAACCTAACGGCTGCCTACTCAGTGGCGATAATCGAAAGATTTTCGCCTACAATTTTTTTGTTAACTCTTCACTACTAACAATTTAATGGTCAACCAACAAGAGGTTGACGAAATATTTGAAAGGTGGTCGAGATTCTTTATAGAAAGAACTCAACAACCACCGCCAGAAAATTTAAGAGTAGGCCCTTTGCCGATAACTATAGAGGAGTATCGGCAAAGACAACAAAATAACAGAAGGGTGGAGGAACCCAAAATTCCGAAGCCCACAGCTTTCAAACGAAAAAGGGGAGGCAAGGCCTATAAAAAACGAAAAGCCCTTGCCATCACCCACGAGGAAATTAACCTCGCAACAAGCATAAAAGAAAACAAGTAAGGAAGCCTAAGTTCGAGTGGAATCGAACATTAGATACTCAGCTGTATGCTTTCATTGTTTGTTTGCGTTTGTTCGATATAGGGTGTATTTTATATGAAACGAGTGCTGCATATACAGGGCGCAGCCACGCCCATTTTCAAAATTTGTATCAATCATCCAAATAAGCATATAAATATTATTGTTAGTGCAAAATTGCATCCCTCTATGACTTTTAGTTACAAAGACTTCACGTTACAAATTCCAAAAGGGTGTTCCAGAAATATCTTTGTTAAAAAGTAGGCGTGGTCATAAACCGATTTCAATACATTTTTGCGTGTCTATTAACACAAGTTATAAAAGTGAATAAACCAAGTTTCGTCATAATATCTCAGTTATTTGTCGAGTAATAGGCTCGTAGATTTCTTTGCATAAAAAGAGGCGGTGCCACGCCCATTTTATAAACTTTTTTTATTTTTTGTTTCCGGTCTATTGTAGAACTCATATCACAAAATTTCAATGAATTATCTTTATATTTCACAGAGATATCGCTAAAAATGATTTCATTAGGTCACTTTATAATACCCATATATAAAAGTGGGCGTGGTCGTCAACAGATTTTGGTAATTTTTCGTCCACACATTTGGCTAAGTAAATATATTACGCGTACCAAATTTCATCGATATATCTTTAACGGTTTCTGAGTTATGACATATAAAACTTTCAATGTTTGACCCTTAATAAGTGGGCGTGGCACCGCCCATTTTCAAAAATTTTTGTATTTTTTGTTTTATGTCCGTAGTTGGACTCCTGCCACAAAATTTCAGTGATAGATCTTTATATTTGACAGAGATATCGCTTAAAATGTTTTTATTAGGCCCCTTTATAGTTCCCATATATAAAAGTGGGCGTGGCCGTCAACCGATTTTGATAATTTTTCGTCAAAACATTTGCCTAAGTAAGCATATTACGCATACCAAATTTCATCGATATATCTTCAACGGTTTCTGAGTTATGACATATAAAACTTTCAATGTTTGACCCTTAATAAGTGGGCGTGGCACCGCCCATTTTCCAGAACTTCATCAAATTTCTTCATAAGGGCCTGAGCTCAATACGTGGGTAAAATTTTATCACTCTAGCTATATTAGTGGCTGAGATACCAAATATCCGATTTTTTCTATATAGGAAAAGTGGGCGTGGTCATGGTCCGATTTCGCCCATTTTCAATACCAACCGTCCCAGTCTCGATACCAACTTGCATTTCAAATTTCATCAAAATATCTCAATTTTTACGCGAGTTATCGTGCGTACGGACGGACGGACGGACGGACGGACGGACGGACGGACGGACATGGCTCAATCGATTTCTCTTTTCACCCTGATCATTTTGATATATATAAGTCCATATCTATCTCGATTATTTCATTATGTTACAATCCACCGTTATGAAATCAAAATTATAATACTCTGTGTACTAGTACAGCTGAGTATAAAAAAGAATTGAAAAATAAGTTAAAAACTATAAGAAAAATGTTCAAATAAAAAAAAAAAAAAAAAAAAAAAAAAAAAATATATATATATACAAATGTAATTAAAATTAAAAGTGGAAATGTCTTTTGTTCTTTTCAAGCATGTCTAGACGTAGAAACCCAATTATTGATTTATCTTACGGAATAGAAGTGAGAGATTTGAGAGATTACGACAGGGAATTAGAATGGTTAAGAAGATTTTGGCGTCGCATAGGAATGACTAGGGAACCAACAATGGAGGACGTTATTAACCCTACAACACGAGTAGAAGAAATTAATCGAATGGGTGAAGTTTTCGGCATTCCAAGATACCATTGAGATTTTTTTTTGGGATAAGCAAATATGGGTGGCAAAACATCCAAGATAGACAAACCAAATGCCAATGTGGTTAATTCCATTGAAGTGGTTGACCATACTGAATCCTTGGATTCTATTAAATTCATTTTGCTCGTTGTTGCAATTATTAGTTGCATCAATTTATTTTTGAAAATATACTCAACCCACAACAAAATTCTGAAAAAGAGATACATTTCTCGCGCTAACGATCTAGATAAAGTCTAAACAGATTTTATTTTTTTTTTCTATTTTTCAATGGCCAAATGGGAAATAATTCTTAAAACACTCATTGAAGAAAAAACCACGGCAGAAAAAGCATATAAATGCATAAACAAAAATATAACAATAAAAACGGAAACAGTAAGAAAACACCTCAAAGCAATACTAGATTCATTAAATAATTTAGGTGAAGTGATACGCAAAGTTAACAATCAACTCACTGCAGCTCACCAATTAGAGGCATACCAAATATTTTCCTTTGTTAGAGACAAACTAGTATCTTCACTAGCAAGATACAATATTGATGCATTAGTACCAAACACATACGAAAGTACTATAACACTCGACTTTAGCATTTTATTACCAGAACCAGAAGAAATAGAAAAAGACAAAATGCCACAAACAGTGGTAGAGTTTATTAAAACGGCTTCATCAATTCTGCCTGAATTTGATGGAAAGCCGGAAAATCTGCAGAGTTTTTTGGACGCACTAGACATTCTTGACCAAATCAAAGAGACACATGAGGCTGTCGCAGTATCTATGATAAAGACAAAGCTAAAGGGTACAGCCAGAAATTTTATAAGCACTGAATCCTCCATTCAAGCAATAAAACAAAGTTTAAAATCAAGAATCAAAGGTGAATCAGTGGAAGTTTTGACAGCAAAACTAATGAACATGCAACAGCGCAGCAAAACTGCAAATCAGTACACTTCGGAAATTGAAAATCTCACAAAATCGTTGGAAGGAGCATACATATCTGACGGACTAACTCCAGAGTTAGCAACCAAGTATGCTACACAATCAGCTGTGAAAGCTATGTGTAAAAACTGCTCCAACGAAAAAGTCAAAACAATTATGCAAGCTGGAACGTTCACCTCGATGAACGAAGCTGTGTCAAAATTCACAAATAGCTGTACTGAAGTAACTGGAAACCCAAACACATTACTTCACATCCGACAACAAAACTATTACCGCGGTAGTTTCCGTCGAAGTTATCAGAGTAATAATAACAGAAGTAACCAAAGACGCGCGTTTCCCACGCGCTACAATTATAACAATAACAATAACATGCAAAGGCGAGACTACAGAAACCAAACACGCTCAAATGCTCGCAATAACAATAGCAATAACAATACAAACAGCACACGAAACATACGTAGCTACGATCAACAGGAAAACCAGCAGACTCCACTTCAACAGTAGAGAGAAAAATTTTAGTATTCAATTTACATTTAAACAGCTACATATCTTCCAGGTCAACATTAAATAGCTCATTTTCTACTCTCCTAGTAGACACAGGAGCAGATATATCCATTATTAAGAAGGGTCAAATTCAGAATGATGTTTCAATTGATAATTCACAAAAAACAGATTTAAAAGGCATTGGTCAGGGTATAACAAGCACCCTCGGAACAGTTAAAGCAGATTTGAAGGGTGATGATCTTTTGATTCGACATAAATTTCACATAGTAGAAGATGATTTCCCAATCCCATGTGACGGAATTTTGGGACTAGATTTCATTAAAAAATATAATTGCATTTTGGACTATCAAAATAATAAAGATACTTTGATATTACGTCCACATGATTTCCCAGAAGATATAGCAATTCGAATGACAAATGAGCCAACAATCAATAGTATATCAGTACCAGCAAGATCAGAAGTAATTAGACAAATTAAAATTAACAATAATAACGAATTATTTATACCACATCAACAATTAGCCGAAGGTATTTTTATTGCCAACTCAATAGTGAACCCAAAACAAGCATTTGTTAGAATTATTAATACAACAGATAAAAATGCAACTATTCAAAATTACAATATTAATACAGAAAATTTAGACGATTACATTATTGTAAATAATAAACAGAAACATGAAGAAAACAATAAAGAAAAACTAGAAAGATTAAATAAAAATTTTCCATCATTTGCTAAATCTCAACTAAATACCTTATGTTCAGAATATATAGATATATTTGCATTAGAATCAGAACCTATAACCACTAACAATTTTTATAAACAAAAACTTTACATGAAAGACGACAATCCAGTCTATGTAAAAAATTATAGAATACCAGAAGCACATAAACAGGAAATTAATAAACAAGTAAATAAACTAATTCAAGATGACCTAATAGAACCATCTATTTCCGAATACAACAGTCCAATTTTACTAGTACCGAAAAAATCACTACCAGGTAATAACGACAAAAGATGGAGACTAGTTATTGACTACAGACAAGTAAATAAAAAACTAACCGCAGATAAATTCCCATTACCAAGAATTGATGATATTCTGGATCAATTGGGAAGAGCAAAATATTTTTCTTGCTTGGATTTAATGTCAGGCTTTCACCAAATAGAACTAAGCCCAGAATCAAGAGATATAACATCATTTACCGCAGACAATGGTACATACCGGTTCAAAAGATTACCTTATGGTCTCAAAGTAGCACCAAACTCATTTCAGAGAATGATGACTTTGGCATTCGCAGGTCTAAAGCCATCACAAGCATTCTTATACATGGATGACTTGGTAGTATTAGGATGTTCCGAAAATCATATGATTAAAAATTTAAAAGACGTATTCGCAACTTGCAGAAAATATAATTTAAAATTACATCCAGATAAATGTCTATTTTTCAACCAAGAAGTTACTTATCTTGGACACAAATGTACAATTAAAGGAATCTTACCCGACCCAAATAAATACAAAATAATTCAAAATTACCCAACTCCCAAGAATGCCGACGAAGCTAAAAGATTCGTCGCATTCTGCAATTACTATAGAAGATTTATACCAAATTTCGCAGAATATTCTAGAATATTAACAAGACTTTGCAAAAAGAACATAGTTTTTAATTGGACAGAAGAATGTGAAAAATCATTCAATTATTTGAAAAAAGCATTAATTAGCCCAAATATTTTACAATACCCAAATTTCGATAAAGAATTTTATATAACAACAGATGCAAGTGGATACGCCTGCGGAGCAGTGCTAAGTCAAGAATATGAAGGAAAACAATTACCAGTTGCTTATGCCTCAAGATCTTTCACAAAAGGCGAAATAAATAAAGCAACAATTGAAAAAGAATTAGCAGCCATTCATTGGGCTATCACTTATTTCAGACCGTACGTCTACGGTAGAAAATTCACAATCAAAACAGACCATCGACCCTTAACTTATCTTTTTTCGATGAAAAACCCATCATCAAAACTAACTAGAATAAGACTAGATCTGGAAGAATATGACTTTGAAGTGGAGTACATAGCAGGAAAAGAGAATTATGTAGCAGACGCACTATCGCGTATAAATATACAAGATTTAAAAGAAATGTCAATCGAAGCATGTAAAATATTAAAAGTTACGACTAGATCGGAAACTAAAAAGAAATCCAGTAATAATATAAAAAATGAAGAAAAATGTCACAATGAGAACCCAATAATATACGAAGCGCTTAATAAATGTGAAGTTAAAAAGCTAGCTCAGCTCGTTTTCGATCCCCCGAAACTGCAGTTCAAAAAGGGAAAGAAAATTTGTAGTGAAATAAATATTGATAATTTAATTGTTGAGGCGAAGATTGATTCAGGTCAATCCTTTGCCAGGTTTTCGAAAGAAACCGGCAATTTAAAAGTCGATAATAATGGAATTGTTGAGGCGAAGATTGATTTAGATCAATTCTTTGCCAGGCTTATGAAAGAAGCCGGCAATTTGAAAATAAATAAAATACAATTGTCCTTAGGAGACAAATTGTTTAAGAATAATTATACTGGAGTAGATAAATTTAAAGAAATTGGTACCAAAGTTCTCAAAAATTTAACTATTGCATTAACTCCGGAGGTTATGCATGTGACAGATAAAGAAAAAATTAAAAATATTCTTCATAAATATCACGATGATCCTGTTAATGGTGGCCACCCAGGAATCAATCGTACAACAAATAAAATAAAACAAAAATTCTACTGGAAAAATATGAAAAATGACATAAAACAATATATTAAAAAATGCGATCATTGTAATAAAAATAAAACAAGAATACATTTGAAAGAACCAATGACTATAACTGAAACACCAACTAAGGCATTTGATATAGTTCAAATTGACACAATTGGACCATTTCCAAAATCAATAAATGGAAATGAGTATGCAGTCACCATAATATGTGACCTAACAAAATATCTAGTAGCAATTCCAATTGAAAGTAAACACGCAAAAACAGTAGCCAAAGCTATATTCGAACATTTTATTCTCATTTATGGACGTATGAAAACAATACTAACAGACATGGGAACCGAATATAAGAATAACGTTTTTGAAGAACTAAGTAAATTGTTAAAAATAGAACATAAAACTTCAACACCTTACCATCATCAAACGTTAGGCACTGTTGAACGCAGCCATAGAACATTCAATGAATATGTACGTTCATACATATCCATTGACAAAGACGATTGGGATGAGTACCTCAAGTACTTTACTTATTGTTACAATACAACACCTTCAACGGTTCATGGTTACTGTCCTTTTGAACTAATATTTGGAAAGCCAGCACCGACATACGAATTTTTACAAGAAGATACAATCAGCCCATTATATAATTATGAGGCATATGATAAGGAAGTTAAATTTAGGTTACAAATAGCCCAGGAAAGAGCTAATAGGTTAATAAGGCAGGCTAAGGAAAAACAAAAAATTAATTACGATAAAAACGTACAACTTAAGGAAATAAATATAGGAGATTTAGTGTTAGTCAGAGACGAAGCAGGACATAAGTTAGACAGTAGATATAAAGGGCCCTATAGAGTAACAAATATTGATAAGCAGAATAATTATAGTTTAACTCCCTATAAGGTAGAAAGTATAGGTAAAAATAATATTAATACAGAAAAGAAAATCATAGTACATAAAAATAGACTTAAAGCAATAACATAGGACATTCCCACTTTTTACATCACAATAAATATGTAAGCATAAAAATAGGAACATAAATGTTCAATTTTAATTTTTATTGAAATGAAATACTCGCTTCATTAAATTTACAAATGAAGCGAGCATTTTTTTTGGAAGGGTGATGTAGAGCGTCAAATGTAAATACACCAGCGCAAACATACATACATAATAAATTTCCATACATTGTATTGTCACGCGCTGGCGCTGACTACTTTGTCAGCCCCACACAAATTGTAATGTACACAAAATTGCTGACGCTGCCATTCTCACGCTTCCAATGTTATTCTAAGCCTAAGCGCTCATAGGAGCATACATATGTACATGTATGTAGGTACATGTACATATGTACAATATACCGTGGGAAAGAGTCCCATTATTTTTAAGTACTTAGTGTAAATATGTATCATAGTAAATAAGTAGTACATAAGAATAAAAATTGTATAAAAGAAAAGATTTTTGACAATAAAACAGAATTCATTCTTTGGACACCAAACCGCTACTACGTTTTAATTAATACACATATGTATGTATATATGTGTCTACCCTGCTAACAATTTTACCAGACAATTTCTGATTCAGAAAATTCTGAAAAAATCTGATACAAAGTTGTCTATGTAGAGATATCTTATAGATTTTTTATAGATTTCTATCTGAATTGGCTAAGTAATTTTACTTTTTTCCCATCCAAAAAAATCTCATAGATATCTTAACGATTTCGTGCAGACGTGCCAAAATATTTCATTTTTAATTATTGGGGGAAGTGGAAAAAATTCAAACAACTATTTACAGCGATGGTTGAGTGTATAGCTATTTCACGAAAAACCATTTTCGATCATCGGCACTCTTTTCGGAAGTGGATGCTCCTCACGGGGATTGAACCCGAGATACATTCCATCTTCAGCCGCAATGACCCAACGCTTTTACACACTCGATCATTGAGACAAGGGCATTAGTATGTGTCCATATATTTAACATGAAGAATGCATAATTTTGATAAGTGTCTACATACATTTACATATGTACATACATATATATTCAGTAACAAGTACCCTGCAGTAAATTTGTTTCACTGCTGAAGGATCAGTGATGATTCTTTGTTGAATATTCATCACTGCCGTCATAACTCAGTATATTTTTATTTGTTTTTGTTTTTTTTTCTGAGGAAAGCAAACCATTTATATGAAAAATTCAGCAGTCTTTATATGAAAGTATTCACTGATGCCTCCTCGTCATAGGTGAATTGCATCAGTGATTCATTAAGGATTCATTGCGGACTTTTACTGCAGGGTATTTTCTCAAAAAAAAACAGTAAAAAATATTGAAAACATACATACATCGCAATCCTACCCTGTCGGAAAAGCAAACAACAAAAAAGAAAAATTTTTTGTTCTGCTGCAAAAACACTCGCGCCTAAAGTTCGACTACTCGCTAGTACGTCAAACTTTGTCAGCTAAGCGACTAAGCGCTATGGCGTTTAACCTCACCCACCGCTCTCTTGACTTGCGCTTGCATTCACCTTTCAAAAAAAAAAAATAAATACATATATCCACTTTATTGTCAAAAAGACGCAAACTTAAAAAAGATTTTAATTAATTTTCGCTTTAAAATGCACCGGCGGCGGGCCATTTTTGCATTTTAATTACAAAATAATAGCATACATTTGCGCGCAACGAAGCGAATTGAAGAGTTTTTCGTGTCGTTACATTTCGTTTCAGTTCGTTTTCTTTTGTTTTATTTTTATTTCCTTCTTTTTGTTGCTGTTTTTTTACCGGTTGGTTGGCTGGCTGGTTAAGGTCGATTCGAAGTGGGTCTTTGGGTGCTTTGTATGTGTTTGTGTGTGTGTACCCAGCAGAATTTGAGGTAAGGAGGTGCATATTCAGTAGAATATTCATTATGAAAAATACCCTGAAACTAAGTTCAAAATTCATTGCTGAAAAAATAACTGAACACGTAGTGAAGACATCAGGTGTACTGAAATACATGCTATGGAAGTTCTCCCTGCGTATTCAGGCCTTTTTTCCTACAGAAACTCTCCCTTCTCGTTCGGCAGTTTTTAGGTAGTTGATTTTCGACGCCACCTCTATATAAAAACGAAAGGGAAAGTTCAGATATTAGAACTACATCTCTACTGAATATTCAGTAGGAAATATGTGCTGTTTTCCAGCTGATAAATACTGCTGGGTATAAGCTGTTGAATATATGTATGTATGTATATAAATATATGCGCTTTAAAAAAGACACAAAAGAGAGTTGCCAGTGTACTGCGAACTGTTTTATAATGCAAAATGCGCTGCTGACGCCAACTGCCTTTAGGCATATTTACATTTCCGCTTCGACAAGCGCAACAACGCTCACAAATTCGTTAAATTCGTTTTTCGGCAGCGAATGCGCTGATGAGCGATGAATTTGCAATTAACATTTTTTCGTTATTTTTTTTATTTTTTGTGTGCAAATTTAAGCATTTTAAATCGTTATTTTTAATGCTATTCCCTTTTCATTAATTACCTTTTAGTTTCTATTGCCTTCTTGCTCTCTTTTATTTTGAATTCCTTTTCTTCTTTTCCTTTTTACTCCTTTTTTTCTTTATTTTTCTCTATCATCTTTCATTCCACTATTTATTAAACAGTTCATTGCATTCTTTTTCACCGCACACCTAACAAATAGCTACATGTCAGCGCCTAAATGTATGCAACGAAAAAAGCAAATAAACGCTGCCAGCGTTCGCTTATCAAAGTTGCACGGACACACACACACAAAAAAGCGCAGCCAATACTTTTGAAAAGCTCTGCCATTCGTTTCGTGCTCGACGCTAAAGTCAAATATCGGAAATGCTGTCATGCTCGTGCTTTTATGAATTGCTAGTTTTTTTTTTTGTTGCGCTTCAACTTGTCGGACAGGTATTCATGCTTGACAAAAGCTGCCAAAATTTTTTTTTTATTTTTTTCTAACTTTTTTCAACAAAAAAACAAGTAAAAGCGCGGCTGTCTTCGGCCGTACCGAAGACTTCATACCTTTCATGAGTGGGGAAATGAAAAGTTACCTATGTATGTACATAGCCGGATTAAGTTTAATTTATAATTTTAATTCTGTGGGTTCATTTATGGAAAGATTTATTAGAAACAAGTAAAAGCGCGGCTGTCTTCGGCCGTACCGAAGACTTCATACCTTTCATGAGTGGGGAAATGAAAAGTTACCTATGTATGTACATAGCCGGATTAAGTTTAATTTATAATTTTAATTCTGTGGGTTCATTTATGGAAAGATTTATTAGAAAAAATGGTGTCTTGGCTATTTAAATGGAGGAGTTATACACCAAAATGTAAATATCTGAACAATGTTGTATGGGAGCTATATGTTATAGTGGTCCGATCTTGACAATTTTCGGTAATCCCGTTTGGGCCCATATGGGTACAAATACTTCAAAATTTCACGCCGTTAGCTGTTAAAATGGAGGAGTTATACACCAAAATGTCCATATCTGAACAATCGGTTGTAGGGGAGCTATATGTTATAGTGGTCCGATCTTGACAATTTTCGGTAACCCTGTTTGGGCCCATATGGGTACAAATACTTCAAAATTTCACGCCGTTAGCTGTTAAAATGGAGGAGTTATACACCAAAATGTCCATATCTGAACAATCGGTTGTATGGGAGCTATATGTTATAGTGGTCCGATCTTAACAATTTTCGGTAATCCCGTTTGGGCCCATATGTGTACAAATACTTCAAAATTTCACACCGTTAGCTGTTAAAATGGAGGAGTTATACACCAAAATGTGCATATCTGAACAATCGGTTGTATGGGAGCTATATGTTATAGTGGTCCGATCTTGACAATTTTCGGTAATCCCGTTTGGGCCCATATGGGTACAAATACTTCAAAATTTCACGCCGTTAGCTGTTAAAGTGGAGGAGTTATACACCAAAATGTGTATATCTGAATAATCGGATGTTGTGGAACTATATGTTATAGTGGTCCGATCTTGACAATTTTCGGTAACCTTGTTTGGGCCAAAATGGGCACGTCTACTTCAAAGTTTCATGTCCTTAGCTGTAAAAATGGGGAAGTTATGCACAAATTACATCCAAAAATTTCATGTATATCTGAATAATCGGTTGTTTTCTATATGTTATAGTGGTCCGATTCGGCCGGTTCCGACAAATGATCAGCTGCATATAACAACATACCTGTATTCCGAATTTCATTCAGATATCTCAAAAACTGAGGGACTAGTTTGCGTTCACACAGACGGACGGACAGACGGACAGACGGACATGGCTTAATCGACTCAGCTCGTGATTCTGACCATATCGGTATATATTTTGGTGGGTCCCCCACGCTTCCTTCTGGTACTTTCGACAAAAATTTTTTGGCACTAAGTTATAATACCATTTCATTCTCATGAAAGGTATAAAAACACACACATATAAGTTAGACCACAACCCAGTTTACACTGTCATTTCTGTCAGCGCGCCAAAAGTGGGCGGCTTCATGATGACGCGTAAACAATTTGTTTGTTTTTGTCGCTGTTTTTGTGTGCGCTTTAGCTTTGCATTTGTTGCTTTTTCTTTTTTTTTATTTAATTTTTAAAATGGCATAAGCGTAGTCTTTTGTTAAGCGCAGTTTTAATTGAATACACATATTTAGCTGCAGGCTTTTTTCTACTACATATCGACGGCCTCCTGCCAGAACCACGAATGTGCTAAAATGAAAATGTTGGGAAATCGAGTTTTAAAGTTTATTCTTCTCGCAAAATTTGAAAAATTTGTTTCTAATATAAAAGTATATCTGCAAATTAGAACCTTGTTTAGCTCGATGCCCTGATATAGTTTTTATGCTTCTATTCCTTCTAATCTTCGAGATTTGGCACATTCGTGTTTCTGGCCCAACGAAAACCAAAAAAATTTCTTGAAAATAAATTTCCAAAAGTAAGTAAAACAAATACATTCTATTCAAATTCATATTTTATTTTTGGAACTATTCCTAATCTTCAAAATCAGAGTGCTCTGAAAGGTCAGGCTCAGGTAGAGCATCGCGAACTCCGCTGTTAGCCTTCAAATTTTTATAAAAATTGTGGTATTTCTTTGGAATCGCCAAGGTTTCGCACATTTTATTTAAATCTTTTGCTTTCGCGTCAGCGATAGGTAATGTCTCCGAATAAATGGGCGTGGGTATTATTGCGGAGGGCCACCAATATTCAATGGCAAATAAACTACTCAAAATTTTGTTTCAGAATAATTTTTTTTTTTTAAAATGTTGTAGAGTTAATCTTTTATATACCGTCGTACAATACGAAAACTAGCACACGATTTTTTGTGGTTGAGGAATACAAGCACTTTCATCTTTTGGTTGACGAAAGGTAAAAATTTTGTTTAAACAACAACAATTTTAATGCATAAACAGTATATAATTTGTCAAATGTGCTACTTTTCGTACAGAATTGTTTAATTGCCAGTTTCGTAAGAAATTTTAAATGTGTTTTCGTATGGTTCGACGATATGCACCTCGACCAGCAAATACTTCGAAAGGGCAGTATCTCCTTCGTTGAAATAAATGAAGTTTAAAAAAGCGTCGTATAGTTGCGTATGAACTTGAAATGGTTCTCGTGAGTTACATGTCCCTCTGATGATTTGCGTTGTACATCACCATTTTCTATGGTCAGTTTTCAAAGGTAAATATTTGCCCACAAGGTCCTTTTGGCGTATTTAGCACTGATTGCTAATCAAAAATTAGTTTACGGAATAGCTTTGTCTTCATCGCGCGATCGGCGAGCTAATATTTTCCGTTCAGGGTGCATTTAATGATTGCCTTTTTTCCACTATCTTTATAACAATTTGAAGATTAGAAGCGACGTTCGGAAGAGCATAACTAACTTTTCAGAAGACTCTGATTTTGAAGATTAGAAATAGTTCCACAAATAAAATATGAATATGATTTGAATGTGTTTGTTTTACTTACTTTGGAAATTTATTTTCAAAGAATTATTTTGATTTTTGTTGGGCCAGAAACACGAATGTGCCCCATATATTTTTGGAAATTTATTCTCAAGGAATTTTTTACATTTTTTGTTGGGCCAGAAACACGAATGTGTCCCATATATTTTTAGAAATTTACTTTCAACGATTTTTTTTACATTTTTTGTTAGGCCAGAAACACGAATATGGGGCACATATTTTTTGAAATTTATTTTCAAGGAATTTTTTACATTTTTGTTGGACCAGAAACACGAATGTGCTTCATATATTTTTTGAAATTTATGTATTTTCAAGGAATTTTTAACATATTTTGTTGGGCCAGAAACACGAATGTGCCACATTTGTTTTTCTGGCTCAACTTTTTATAACTAATCTACACATTCGTGTTACTGGCATTGAAAATTTTGGTGGCTTCCAGTGCACAAAGGTACTGGGGGTTTTACTAAAATGTAGAGCATGCACAGATTGATCAGGAAAACCGCTTAACTCAAAATTGGAAAAATTGCACATTCGTGGTTCTGGCAGGAGGCCGACGATATTAACGTTCGTTAAAATTTATGCATTATTATGTGTTGCATATTTATAGACGTTATGGCAGGTAGGTAGGTAGGAATTTTTTAGGCAATTTCGTGGTAAACTGGATGAATACATTACTATAAGTTTAGCAATGACAGGAAACTGCCAGAATGGCGCGAAAAGTCCAGATGATGACCAAAGTTGCCAAGAACTTTCTAGAGTAAGCACTCTAGCAGTCAAGTCCTTCTTATAGGTGCGTGAAAGCTACTTAGGGGAGCGGCGTAAAACTGAGTCTGTAATTGCCATTTAATTCCACAAATAGGGAACTACGGGACTCGTACAAGACGGGAGATGGGGTAACGAATCCGGTCACTCAATATGAGCTCATTTTGGAGTTCGAAATTTATGCATTTCTGTTTTTAAAGCGGTCCTCGATATGAGCCTAATTTCATACATCATATGAACCTAAAGAAGAGTCGTAAGAGACTCCTGTTGGACTCATATTTATGGCCCCTTTTTCTTTTTTGATGACTACATAGTAAAGCCAAAAACTAATTATTTTTTTTTTGCATTTTCCTTCCAATGGCCCAGTTCTATTCATACCCTCTACAAGTACAGATTCCCCATCTTCACTGTTTGATTTTTATAGTGTTGTCTATTTTGTATTCTCCGCGGGATTATAAACTGATATCAACCTGAAATTCAACCCATTAAGCATTTTATCGAACTTTAGTGATATCTTTATAGTACTTCTCATTTTTGGAAATATCATCTATGAATTACAACTGTAATTTCAAAAAACAAAAAAAAGAATAATAAAAAAAATGTTCTTAAGCTCATATCATACACATATTTTGGACTCATATCGGACTCCAGAAATATGAGGGCTCCGAGAATGCTTGCTATTGGACTTTACAGAACCCTCGTCTGTGAATGTCCCTTTTGCATCGCCAGTGTCTTGTGAGAACTTTTATGATACATTTCTTAAATTGTTTGTTTAGAAGGTTAGTTGTATTGTTTAATACCGTTGAGCTCGATTTCATCAATACAAAATACAATCTTTCATTAAACTTTTCTAATATGCTCCGCATGCCTCACAGGCTGCTTATATTACACATACCTATGTACATACAAATATGCATGCATTTGCATTTTCAGCTGCATTAACAAAAAATCAAAAATAAAACAAAATTAAAAGCCACTCAAAAAAAAAAAAAACGCTGCAGGTAAGCATTTGCAAAACTCGCCGCCGAAATTAACTAAATTGCCCATAAAAACGACCCTGACTGACATGGCCTACGTAGATATACAACATACAACTGCCATAGCCAACATACCAACATACAAATATACATATATGTAAATAAAACTCACCATCAAAAATTACACTGGTCGACAAGTTTTTGTTACAGAAATAAAATTCTACTTTTCTAAAGGATTTCGGTGCGCTGAATCCGAATCTGAAGTCAGATTTTCGCTAATACGTACAGTTTTTGAGATATTCATGTGTAAAGAGGCCAAAAACGCGATTTTTGGCTATATTATCTAATATCTTTTAAATTTCTTACTTATTTTAAAAATTGATTAAAGCTATTGAAAACGCGGACATTTCTCTTGAAGAAACCGTTTTAATATTTCATATATCTTTCTTGTAACTTGCAATATTGCATATTAAGCTTCATTAGTTTTGCAATATTTTCTCCATACAAAAATAATTAAAAATTTTGAAGCACGCTTTTAGGCAGTTTATTATATTATGGACGTATGTAAGTGGCTTCGTAAAAAAATTGTTCTGCTGAGCAACTACAAAATTTGATTGCGCCTATAAAATGCTACAAATGCTGCCGTAGTTTTCGACGACAAATATCTTGTTGTACAAAAACATATATTACTACATACCTAAATTAGATATCCGAAAAATTAAAACGTTGTCTTCAAGGGAAATGGCCGAGCTTTCAATAGCTTTAATCAATTTTTAAAATAAGTAAGAAATTTAAAAGATATTGAGGAGTGAATATAGCCAAAAAACATGTTTTTTGCCCATTTGGGCATGAAGATCTAAAAATCTGTACGTATTACAGAAAATCTGACTTCAGATTCGGATTCAGTGCACCGAAATCCTTTAGAAAAGTAGAATTTTATTTCTGTAACAAAAATTTGTTGAAATTTTGTCGACCAGTGTTATGCGCATGTATTGGCAGGTGAAAGCATACAAAAATTCGTTCATTCTTCCATCAAAGTTCGTTTGATTTTATTCGTTTTTTTTCGCTCGTTGATGTGGCTGTTTTTCTTCGTTGTATTTTTATTCGTTGTTTTTTGTTCTCTTCACTTTGCACGTTGTTTGACTGTGTAAACGCCAGCGGGCCAATGCTTGTTGCTGTTGTTGCATAACATAATTTCGTACATTCAATTGGCCGTGTGTGTGTGTGTGTGAACCCTGTAAAAAAGTGTGCGACGAGTCTCTAAAAAGATTTGTCCGGGAGCGCTCTCTTTCGGGTACAATTAGTCTACAATTGTTCCCAATTGTACCCGAACGGGTACATATGTATACTAATTGTAGACGAATTGTACCCGAAAGGGTATCAAACGGGTACAATTAGTCGCACAAATGGATGTGTCGCATTTGCTACCTGTTCGGGTACAAAACGGGTACAATTGTGCGCTTTTGCTACCCGTTCGGGTACAAACTGGGTACAATTAGTCTCTTCATAGGACATGCTCAAACAAAAGAGAACACTTCAACCCATATAAAGAGATACAAATGGGTAGTAATCGCATGCTCCCTTGCGAGTTGTCCCGGATGTATCCCGGAGTGATCGCATTTTTTGCAGGGAAAGTCTTGCTGTGGCTTGGACGCTTATTCTTCGGCTGCTGCTGCAGTTGCCACCGCTTCTGCATTGTTTGCGGCTCTATTGAGTGTTTGCATTTTGTTTATAAACAAATATACTTTTGGTATATAAATTATGAAAGTTTTTAAACAGTTTTTCGATTTTTTCGTTAGTTAGTTTGTTTGTTTGGTTACCTTCATTATTAAGCAGTTTTGGAGGTGGTGCTGTTGACGTGAGTGTGATGGATTTGAGAACACTTTTTAAATATCTGTACCTACATACATATGTATATGTATACAGGGTGAGAAAAAGATAAAAATGTTTCAAAAATTAGCTAAGACTGGTACCAAACTATTTTATGAAAGATTAGCACACTAAGAAGACTAAAAAGTACTTAGACCAGCTCAACTTTTCTTTTATACATGGAAATAAAATCTTCCTAGTCCCAGTGGAAGAAGATCCTAACGCTTATTTTCTTCACTGTTTTTTTCTTACAACCGAGTCAGAAAATGTTTTGAAACGCTGCGGAAATATTTCCTTAACCAGTCGTAACTACTCCCAAACTAGTTTGAAGTAAAAGCAAAAAATAAAGCAAATTATTGGTTATATTTTAATGCTTTCCACTTAGCTCTCTAAAATTGATTTTGATATTAACATCTAATCCCAAACTAGTTCCAAGCTAACCAGAGGTTTCTAAAAAAGGCAAACAGTAATATTTTTCACTAATCGAACTTACAAACGAGTTCCAAAATATTCTAGATTAAATAACAAAATCCTCTCGAAATTAATTGCAATTAGTTCCAAGGATTAAGTAGCACCAAGTTCAGTTGAAATTTTTTCACCTAAATGAAGAAGAGACTTTAGCTACTGCATAAAAAATTAAACTTCTCGAGAAAATTATGCAAAAAAGTGAGTAGTGATGAAATGAAATGAAAATTTCGAAATCTTCTTATAATTAATAATACGAAACCACTCTAGAACTAGTCCCAAATGTGAAAGATAGTTCCAAAAATTATGCAATGATATTTTTTATATCAAACTGACTCAAAGTGGTTTTACATTTAAGACCAAAATAGTAACAACTAGTTTGAAAATAGTCACAAATTTTGTTATATCAAAGTGTTTTAGATTAACAAGAATTAGACCCAACTAGTCTCAAAATAATAGATAATATTTTCTTTTGAATGTTTATAAAAAAGTCTATCCTCGCCTAAAACTACTAAACCACTCAAGAAGGTACAGTAGGGAACTGTCTATCACTAATACCAAACTTGTGCCCCTATTTGGGTCAATTGATACATGTAAGCAAGCATTCGTACTATAGTTACTTCACCACTCCATCAATTTATTAATAGTTCATCTTAAATTGAGTCTGGTTTAATTTGACTTGAAGAGGATTAAATTAAGTTTGAAGCAGCGCCAAAAAATTGTTCCTTAAAACTATTATGCACAACCACTTTTTTGGATCACCCTGCACATAAAACTTAGTTGAATTGAATTTGTATGCTTAATTATTTTGTATGTACTTTAGTTTTTTCACTTACCAAAAAAAAAATTACTTTTTTAAAACTTTATCTCAATGCAACGCTTGTTTATAATAAACTTTTTTGTAAACTGTACATTTTTTGGCATTTTTTAAATTTTTGTTTAAATTGACGTGTTCGCCACTCACTCACACTTGCTTACATTTCAATAGTTGAATAACTAACAATAAATGCCTCGTAGCGATTTGTTGTTAAATTTTCATTTACAAACTAATTCACCTGTAAAATTGTTGTTGCTTGCTTGTTTTGGTTTCTCTACATCTCTTCTTTTTAAATCATCAAAATTGAAAGCAAGCAAATTGAGTACTTGTTTGCCCCGGACGGCTAACACAATGGAGTTTGAGGCGAAAACATGGCGATTATTGATGTGTAATTATAAATTGTGTAGTTGCCGATGTTGTTGTTGTTGATTGTAGATTAAAAGGTAAACGAGGGGTGATGGTGGAGAAAAGTTTTAAAATGGCAGCCATGGGCGAGTATATAGAATTTTTGTTCACGTGAAAGACGAAAAAAGGAGAAGAAGTATATTCAGAAGGAGGAGAAGTGGTAGAACAAGAAGAGAGGAATTAAAAATAAAAGAGAGAACATTACAGAAATTATAGAAGTATTATGACAATTTCCGCAAACACGGCAAATATTTAATCATCATCATCAGCAGCAGCATTATCATCATCATAATTGTCATCATCTTCACCACCATCATCATCATCATTATCATCATTACAATCATCATCATCATCACAATCATCATCACCATCATCATGATTATCATCAGAATTATCATCATCATCATCATTATCAACATCCTCATCATCATCATCATCATCATCATCACCATCATCATCATCATCGTCATCATCATCATCATCATCAACATCATTATCATCATCGTCATAATCATCATTATTACCATCATCGTCATCATCATCACCATCATAATGATTATTACTATCATCATTATTACCATCATCATCATCATTATCATCATCATTATCATCAGAATTATCATCATCATCATCATTATCAACATCCTCATCATCATCATCATCATCATCATCATCATCATCATCATCATCATCATCATCATAATCATTATTACTATCATCATCATCAACATTATTAACATCATCATCGTTAACATCACCATCATTATCATCACCATTATCAGCATCATCATTTTCGTCATATTTCTCAAAGAAACAATTTAAAATTTAAAATGAAAAAAATGTATGTATGTACATATATAAATTTCTTCCACCTTAAAAGCTAATTTCTGTTTCTCTAGTCTGGTCGACATAGTACGTACGTGCATATGTACATTCATATGTGCATACATAAGCCAATTGCATGTGAACAAACTTAAATCATAACACATTTATTATACACACACAACAAAGCTTCAGAATTCCATAAATTTTCTTTTCCAGCGAATTAGAAAAACCTTGTGCTGTACAGAGAAATCAGAATATTTTTTTCATTCTCTGAAATGCAAGTGAAATAAAAATAGTCAAGTGCATGCATAAAAATTATAACTTTTGACCTTAACATGCTTTTCGCTCACTACCTCGCACAAAAGTGGCTGAACGTCTACAAACATATGATTGTACGCATTGCCAACTGCAGAAATTCATTCGTAGTTAAGTAGCTTCCCTGCAGTAAAAAAATATCAATTGCGAAAAATAGCTAGCTTATAAGTAACTACTTTGTGGCAATTGCAGAAAATAGTTACTTTTTAATGTACTTAGAATAACTAACGTCTAATTGGACCATAAGTCATGCAGAGGAATCCAAAATTCGATAACCACTTTTACTCGTTAGTAAACTAAAATGGCAATGTGGCAGCACAGATGCCAATGACAGCAATCAGCTGTTTGATGAAGTCAAACAAAATTTAATTTTCAACCGGCCGCGTGAAAAGTTTAATTTGTGTGTTTAATTGTAAATTTTGTGTAAAAGTAAGTATTTATAATATTAAAAATGTTAAAAAGAGGTTGTAGTGGAAGGAATAAGCGTAGATTGGTAAAGAAGCAAAAGGAAATTTATTTAAATAGATTAAATAGTATTAGCGAGGCAGAGACAGTGACAGCACCAGCGGCAGCGGCGTTTGGTGCTTCGGTAGCTTTAGGTGATGATCTTCACCTTGATTTCCAGAATATATATGTACATACATAGATTTGTATTAATTAATGTGAATAATAAGTGGAGTATTAATTTAAATAAACAGAAATTATTTATTTTAACAGCGGGTTTAAATCTGGTTTTTATTAGTTGTTATTAAACTACAAGCTTTTTTACTAATTTCTAAGTAATGTCAAACCAACTAGCTACTAGCTGGTTTAGATGTAGTCAGAAAATAGCCATTGACTTTTTTGTGTTCGAAAAGTAGCTACATAATAATTGGTTGACATCTTATGCAGAAGTAACCATAGTTGACCGGATTGTGGCCATCACCGAACAAAAATAGTTAGTCCGAGTATATGAAAATTTACAGTAAATAGTCAATACCAGTTGATTTGTAAGCAACTTAAAGTTACTTTTACGTTAGATTCATTTCCTGCAGGGTTACATTACAGACATTCATACACACAAACACACGTATAACAGCGTGTTATTGTTGTTGCTAAGCAAATATTCTACGCTCTTGTTGCTTGTAGCGCTTTAAAACTCTTACTGTAGTAAAGCATGTTAAGGGTTTTTGCTTTACTGCGCTAGCGGCGGCGGCAACTACAACATGGCAACTACACTACAGCATCAGCAGCTAATTTTGTGTGAGTACGCCACGGTATATGTGGAACATTTTCATCTACGTATGTATATGTACCACGAACGAATGTTCTTGGCCAGTTGTTTAGGTACATTTTAATATTGTTTTGTTTTTTTTTTTTGTTTCCCTTTTCACTTAATCACATACATATACATATATGTACGTGTGGTTGAGTATACGCATTTGTAATTCCATTGCTCTGCGCTTACGTTTACAATCTCTGCACTTGCTGGTGGCCGTTGGTTTGCAACGCAAAGCATTATTGTGCTAAGCAACTTTTTACATTTACAGAAAATTACATTCATTTGCACTGTGATATGTGCATGCATATATACAACCGTACGTAGATATATCAAGTTAAATGGCAATGGTCAGGCAACTTAAGTTTTGAGTGATATAAAAAACAAAACAAAAGAAAGCCAAAAAAAGTCCAATAATGTTTACAACAGCAAAAGTAATTTTCATTAACATTTCAAGCAATACGATTTTAGTTTTTAGTTAACTTTAGCCAGACATGAAGAAATTTGCAAAATACGAATAAAAAACTAGTTAAATCTTATAAATGTGTTTTGTGCATTTTCTTTTTGCTTATGGCTGATGTGCTTTGCTTGAGCATAACTTTAGAAAAGTTTCAAGCAATTGTAATCAAAGTCCAAATAGTCGAAAAAGCTTGAAAATTTTCTAAAGTAATGCTGGAGCAACGCACGTTTTAAAGTTGAATAGTTATATAAAAACATATTTCCATACATACATACATTCATACATATGAGCATGAGTAACACTAACCTCTGCTAACTACCCAGCAGTATTTGAGGTAAGGAGGTGCATATTCAGTAGAATATTCAATGTGAAAAATACCCTGAAACTGAGTTGAAAATTCATTGCTGAAAAAATAACTGAACACGCAGTGAAGACATCAGGTGTACTGAAATATATGCTATGGAAGTTCTCCCTGCGTATTCAGGCCATTTTTCCTATAGAAACTCTCCCTTCTCGTTCGGCAGTTTTTAGATAGTTGATTTTCGACGCCACCTCTATATAAAAACGAAAGGGAAAGTTCAGATTTTAGAACTACATCTCTACTGAATATTCAGTAGGAAATATGTGCTGTTTTCCAGCTGATAAATACTGCTGGGTAGTTTTGTTTTGTTTTGCATGCTATGGCAAGTCGTCGTCGTCTTATTCTTTTTACGTATGCAAATAGCAAGCAGCAGCACTTGTCAGTGTGCTTTTCAGCCTACTAAAAAAGTCATAAAAATGTCTACACTTGACCATGTTACAAATGCATGCGTAAGTTTTGCCAGAGAAGAGTATAAATATATAGATATATGTACATATATGTATGTATTTATATTTGTATATATGTACATAGATATGTAAATGCAGCCGTACGTATTATCTCTATGCACATTTCCAAGTTTCTGTATTTTTTTTCTGTGAAAGTTCACCTATTTTTTTAGGCAATTTTTAAATTTTTGCGACAACAACGAGATTTGCTTTCTTTCTTACAAATTTTTATTTAATTATTTATTTATATAAATTCGGTCAGTGTAGACAGATACTAAGCGTGGCTAGAGTTGCGGCCAAAGCCAATTTTTTTAAGATACCAGTTTGCAGAATCTATATTGGCTTTGTTCAGAAACTCAGTTTGAAGCGCAATCTGTTTTTGTAGTACAAGCAGAGCGTTCATAAACGTAAATTTTGCATGAAGCGTCGCTCATCACAATCATCAAAAAAATAATTACTGCCGCTGTTGCGTTTCATGCTGCGTTTCTGAACATAGCCATTATTAATACGCTAACATAAATTTTGTTCCATCTTCTCCGTCGAAAGTACTGAACCAATTTTAAAACTAAGAACACCATTAGAAAGGTATTGCTCTCATTGCTTTCATTAAAATTGGTTGGAAAATGCGTTCAGAATCGTCGTTGGAAAATTCCAGTGTGTTTGTTGTTGCATACTTTTGAACACTACAGAGCTGTGCATAGGCGAGTTTGTGTGTGCTCACCAAACTTACCATGCAATTGTGAACATGTTTGACTGAAAGTGGTGTGTAGTTTCAAAGATGTAGAAATATAAAAAAGTAGGAAAATCACTACAACAAAAACACAAAGTCAAGTAATAAGAAGGATAAGAGAAGGATAAGAAAGAATAAGTAGGAAAGAAATTGAGGAAATAAAAGAGCAGAAATGGAAAAAAGAAGTAGGTAGGAGAATTATGAAAACGAGTAATGACAACAACACCAACAACAACAACAAAATAGTAGCAATGAAAGTAGCAACAAACAATTATACAAAAACTATAGTTGCACTTTAGTTATAAGAAAACATCTAGAAAAACTGTCGAGTTTCGACAGTAGGCAGCAATGTAGTATATAGTAAAATGAATTCTTTCTACATATAGACTGCTCTTTTAACTATTTTCAAACGATTAAGGCATTTTAAAGGGCTTTCGGAATGACAGGGAAATTTATATAAGTTTTTGCGCTTTTGTAATTCTCAATAACTACTCCGTTGAGTTTAGGCATATAAGAGGCCCAATAGACCCCCACGGCTTTGAGTACAGAGAGGTTGTCGAAGAAAGGCTTGCCAATCAATTTCATTCTGCCTTGGTACTCGTATATCAGGTGCAGAGTATTATGGTCAAATATCAATCGGGCCGCGTGGGTATCAATAGCCCAATGTCTGCATACTCCAATTCCATCTTGTTTTACCCTAATCAAAACAGTGCAGAGAGATTCAGCCTCTGATGAAACCCAAGGGCACAAGAATCTCCTCCGCTTCTGCGTTATCCATAGCCGAGCTTTGCCTGGCTAGCTTATCAGCCATTTCGTTTCCCTGGAAGTTGCGGTTCCCCGGCACCCAGATCAGTGATACGCTATGTCGGCTTGCTAAACACATGAACTATTCCCTACACTGCCTGATCAGGCTTGATATTGCCGTTGCAGATCCCAAAGCCTTCGGACCGCCTATCTAACCGAGAAAATTCATATCCTGTATCCGCTATCGGCACTTTTCGCTGCAAATAGAGCCTTGCAGATCGCCTGTACGACTAAAATTTCTCCTTGAAAAATGTTCACCTTGTCCGGGAGCCTGATGGAAGGGTCCGACTGCGTTGCGAAGATACCCGCTCCCACTCCGCCTGCCATCTTTGACCCGTCCGTGAAAACTGGCACATCGAATCTCTGAGCGAGTTTACCATCTCCCCACTCCTTCCTAGATGGAAAGACAATCTCATTGTTTTTATCGAAAACTGTTACAGGACAGATATAATCTGTTTTCGTATTGATATCGAAGTCGGTTACGTAGAGCAGAATACGACCATGCCCGTATGTGCGCTCCTTCCAGCGTTCCAACTCCCGCAACCTTAACGCACGCTGAGATGCTTTTTCCTTGACAGAAAGATCAATCGCCCATTCCCATATTGCAAATCATATTCAGAGCCTCTGTGTGACATGATGTAATCGCTCGCAAGTGATCACAACGCAAGCAGCTCGTTGAACTTTCCCCTCAGTATATAAGAATATTTATAGCCCACCTCGGTAGTTTTCCACCACACCAGTGATCCGTATGTTAAGATAAGTGGAAAAACTGTTTTGTACATCCATGCCGTGTGCTCTTTTCTCAGACCTCAATTTTGCCCTCGAATCTTTTCTATATGCCCAATGAAAGTAAGACTTTTAAAGCTATTTTTTCACATTTTATATCACAGCTGCATTATCGTCCTTTTTATACCTTTCATGAGAATGAAAAGGTATTATAACTTTTAATCGAAATAAAAACCTTGAAAGTATCAGAAGGAGGCATGACCGACCCATTAAAATATATACCGATATGATCAGAATCACGAGCTGAGTCGATTAAGCCATGTGCGTGTGTCTGTCGGTGTGAAGGCAAACTAGTCCCTCAGTTTTCGAGATATCTGCATGAAATTCATAATGTGAGTGTATTTTTAGGAGAAGTAGATCATTTGTCGAAATCGGCCCAATCGGACCACCATAACATATTGCTGCCATACATCCGATTGTTCAGATATGGACATTCTGGGCTATAACTTCTCCATTTCAACAGTTAAAGGCATAAACCTTTGAGGTATTTTTACTCATATGGACCTTAATAATGACACCGAAATTTGTCAAGATCGGATCACTATAACATATACCTGCCATAAAATCGATTGTTCAGATATTAGACATTTTGTGGTATAAATTCTCCATTTAAACATATAAGGACTTGAAAATTTGCTGTATTCGTACCCGTATGGATTTAAAGGATGTTACTATGAACTGTCAAAGACAAAATATGTGTAAATTAAACAAAATCAGACCCATTCATGAAAGGTATGAAGTCTTCGGTATGGCCGACGACAGCCGCGCTCTTACTTGTTTACACTTATTGTTGGATATCAACAGGCGGAATCATTTGATTAAACTAACTTTCCATGCTTTCAGAAATAGAACAGAGAAACTAGTGTAATTAAATATACATATATTAAATGCAGTGTATTTTTTTAAATCAACTCAATTGGCCTTTAGTTTTCCGATCTTTATGAATAAAGCCTTCATAGCTTCTAGTTATTGAGTAGTTACTCCGTTGATCCAATATAAATATTTATCTATGAAAAAAATATTAAAATCGATGGTATCTTCTTAAAAATTTAAGAGTCCAAGTGATTTACTATTTTCCATGTTTAATTGTCATATATTCCTAGAGGTTTCAGCATAAAATAACTGCAAATAGTACTCGTATTTTAACTACATGTAAGAACAAGCAGAGAAATCTATTTAAAGTTTTCTAGTCTCATGGTAGTAATTAAAGAGAGAGCTGGAAAAATAAATCAATTTCACTTTATCAATATGCTTATACGTACATATGTTTGCAAGCAAGTAAAATGATGCGAGTAACAATAAATCTTGGAAAACTGTTACTTTTGTTTACGCCGAAAATATATTAACTTCAAAACAAATGCGTTTGCACAAAAAGGAGAATAAATATCTATATTATGCTAACTTAAATGCAAGCATTCATATATAAGTACATATACATATAAGTACATATAAGTACATATGTAAGCAGATATGTATATATAAGTACATATGCTTCAATTCCTTTTAACATTTTTATTGAGACATCATAGTTGCGTGCTCGGCACGTCCGCCGCCAAAATAAATACATAGCAAAACCATAACTCATGTGTAGTAAATACTTAGATATTGTTTTTAAAAGCGCATGCCAAATCGCTTACAGTTTTTCTACATAAAAGCAGACTTCAGTACTGAGAGACGCTGCTTTTTGTTGCCGTTGAACGGTTTTTACTTTATTGCTTTACCGCTTACACTTTTGCAGTTCAAAAAAAATTAAAAAAAAAAAAAAATTACAAAAACTCGTAATCCTTGAACTTGACAAAAGCACAAACAGGATATACGCTTGCCAATCCTATTTTTCCTCGGTCGACGTTTTTTTGGTTATTTTTCTTCTTTTACTTTCTGCCTTTACTTTAGAAATGTATTTGAAATTGCAGTTTTTATCGACTTGGCGTTGAGCTCCTGATGGTCAATGTTGCAATAAGCTTATGATTTTTCAACAACAACTATTATTTCAGGGACAGCAAATGGTTGCAGTTTTTATTAAGAAATTTTGTTTGGGCAGAAGGGCTACTGTTACGTTATTGCTGTTAGATTATTAATTTACAAATTTAGCCGCATATCTAAGAATAAAAGAATTAGTTTGAAGAAGCAATTTCACGCCTAAAAGTATGCATATACATTAGACCGTATCGCAAAAAAAAGTTCGCCGTACGCCCCTCCATATGATGTCTTTTTGGAAAAAATGTCCGGAAAATTTTTTTTATTTTTTTTTTTGGACGCTGCTAGATGTCGCTAACATACTTTTTTTAATCTTCGGTATTTATAGTACGATCTTTAAGTTTAGTACACCAATTACTTTAGCCTGAGAAGAAGGTTTCGAATATATAATCATATTAACCCTATGAGCGCCGTTGGTGTCATTACCATCCAGTACTTAGTTTATACCACCATTATGTACATTTTTTGTGTCTGCATGTTAAACGTCGTCAAAAATCAGAACCAAAAGATGTATTTCACACACATTGAACATTCCTAGGAATATAATATATATTATGTTTTTGCTTCCTGTGGCCTTTTAGGTTTTGTGAGCAGACGCCTACTGGTATATTATAGCGAATAATTTTCTAGAACATTTTAACCCTCTAGCACCCCTGCAAAAGGGTTATTTTACCTATTTTTTTAGAAATTCAGGAAAAAAATATTTCTAAGGTCGCTAGAGGGTTAATATGTTCTAGAAAATTATTCGCCATTAAATTTCACTATGGTTCTCTTCAGAAAAAAAAGCTTTGTTTTAGTATTCGTTATTATTTTTGTCGTAACATTTCTGTTTCATCAACTACCAAATCCTTATCACCGCTAATCAAAATTTCCGCTCCAAAAACAAGGGAACAATGCTAAGCCACGTATAATGATTAGAGGCACATAAGCACTCATATTGACAAATATTTTATTGCCACATTTTCGTTTCAGCATTTCTGCTACCATTATACCACTTTTTACTAACAATAAACATTATTTTCGATCACAACTTTCTCTTTGTCTCCATCATTTCAATTTCCGTTACACAATTATAACTTTTAGTTTTTTGTATTTTGAAGCAAAACAGCAAATATCCAACGTCCGCAAACAATTTGCTGCTGCCAAGAAATCATGGAAAGCATGGGCGAGAAAGTGGCTTTAAATTGCGGCTATGCCAAAGCAAATCTTTACCAAATGTGAAGATAATATGCTTGTGTGCGTTTTTTTGTTCAAACTGAAGTTATGCACTGTTTTCAACTCCACGAATTTGCTTTCTTGGATTTGCTCCAAATGCTACTTTTTTTTGCTTTCCTGAAAGTGTTCTTTTATTCCCTCAGTAGCAGCAACTAAGCTGATATTGCCTTGTAAGGGCTTAAGCTGCTTTCTTTTTGTTTGCTGCTGATGTTAAGTACATATTTTTGAGTAAAAAAAGATTTGCAAAAAATCTCAATTGTTTGATATATTTACATACATTAATAGATATCCACTTGCGTATTCATATTGCCTTCATTTTTTGTGACAAACGGTTTTCTAAAGTAAACAAAGGGAAATAAAACGGTAGGAAATGATTGTCATAAATATATTTGTTTATTGTGGAGCGAGCGGAAAATTGGCAGCTGTTGAAAAAAGGAGTAGAAAAGATGTAGTAAAAATTGTTTATGTGAATGATGGCATAAGGAATTTAAAGTCCTTCATTTAAAGTTAAAATCATTCACTTCCCAAAAATGCTATTGCACAGTGTAATTTATTGCAAACATTTTTGCAATTAACAAATACATGAGTGCAAGCAATGATTGGATACTTATAGGCTTCTTTGTGGGAAGCGACTGCGTTACATATTCATTTAAATTTTCATCGCGACGCGTCGTGTGTGAATGCAATTTACACGTTTTTTAATGCATTAAATGTACGTTCCGCGGAAATTTGCACAAATATGCATTTATTTTATGGCAATTTGTTATGTATCTTTTTTTATTTTCATTTTCATTTTGTTTTCATTCAAGCAATCACCAAAGTATGCCACTCAACTTCGTTAAAAATGGTTGACAGAGCGCTTATAAACAGATGTATGGGCATATGCATGCATGTATGTATGGATGTATGTATGTATGTATGTATGTACATATGCATGTACGTGTGTATGTATGCATGTTTGCATATTAATATGTAAAGATGTATGTGTGCGCGGAAATATGTTTGCAAGAGTGACTTTTGAAATTTTAAAAAACCCACAATATTTTCAATTTTTATCAGATCTGGTAGCAAATATTTACGGTTATTTGATAGTGACTTTTGGTGAGTTTGTTTTTGTTGTTTTTTTTTTTTTTTCTTTCTATACAATTTTTTTGGTGTCATTTTTATAGCCAGTTTTGAAAAAAACAACGGTCGTACTGATGCAATATGCAAATTGATTCCACCCCCAAATTCTCTTCAAAATTACACTGATGGTTCTTAGGTTAGTGGCAAGCTGGGGGTGTATTGTTTTCAGGCTGCAATCTATTGAACCATTGTAATGTATTTTACGCAAAGATTATTGCACAAGTTGTGCGGTTTTTTGCTTTTGGTGATCTTCAAGTTTCCTTCTACAAATATTTTGTCCGCGGAGACCCGTAATGAAATTTTATGTCGAATAATTTTGTCCACATTTTAACCCTATAGCGGCCTTCAAAGAGCTATTGGCCAGTTTTTAATTAAGAAAAATTGAAAAAATTTTTTGGTAGAAGTTATGGATCCATTTCGGAGACCACCAGATCCCCTCACCAGACTTCTTCAGGCGGCCTCAACCGAGGATCGAACTTAAGTCTTTTCGATTGGTAATCCAATGGCATCCCATTATGAATTATTTTATAGAAATTAACTCTAGGCAAATTTTCTGGGTAATATCACATCTTCAACTTTCTGTTTAGATTTACTTTTCAGGTCTCTTCGAAAAAAAATTATTTTATTTTATTTTATATCTTTTTATTTTATTTTATATTTTTTTAATTTTATTTTATTTTATTTTATTTTATTTTATTTTATTTTATTTTACTTTATTTTATTTTATTTTATTTTATTTTATTTTATTTTATTTTATTTTATTTTATTTCATCTCATTTTATATTAATCTTTATTTATTTTTTATTTAATTTTATCTTATTTTATTTTATTTTTCATTTTATTTTGTTTTATTTTATTTTATTTTATTTTATTTTATTTTATTTTATTTATTTTCTTTTTTTAATTTACTTATATTATTTTATTTTGTTTTATTTTATTTTATCTCATTTTATTTTATTCTTTATTTATTTTTTATTTTATTTTATCTTATTTTATTTTAATTTTTCATTTTATTTGGCCGCTGTGGTGCAGTGGGTAGAGTGCTCGCCTGCTATGCCAAAGGTCTCGGGTTCAAACCACGGCCCGAGCCAAACAAATTTTTTTAATTAGTAAAAATCCAATTATTGGGTTTTTTAAGAGCAGCGGGCACCTCTCGGCAGTGGGCGGCATACCCTCCGAGAGTATTTCTGCCATGAAAAAGCTTCTCACATAAAATGCATTCGCCGTTCGGAGCCGGCATAAAACAGTAGGTCCACCCAATTAGTAGGAAAAACAAAAAGGAGCACACCTCGAATTGGGAGAGAAGCTCGGCCATAAAACTCGTCAGAGTTATAATAGCGCCATTGTATTATATTATTATATTATATTTCATTTTATTTTATTTCATTTTGTTTTATTTTATTTTATTATATTTTATTTTATTTTATTTTATTTTGTTTTATTTTCTTTTTTTATTTTTTTTTTATTTTATTTTATTTTATTTTATTTTATTTTTATTTTCTGTTTTTTTATTTTCTTTTCTTTTTTTATTTTATTTTATTTTATTTTATTTTATTTTATTTTATTTTATTTTATTTTATTTTATTTTATTTTTTCTTATTTTATTTTATTTTATTTTATTTTATTTTATTTTACTTCATTTTATTATATTTTTTTAGATTAATTTAATTATTTTTAAGTTTCTCTGTCTCATTACCGGTTGTATAATATTTAGATTCACCCTCTGCCTAGCATATTCCACCTTTGTCATATATTAAAGTGTTTCGCTTTACCTTTTGCTATTTTATGAAAAATATTTTAAAAACTCGCAAAAAGGGCAGAAAAATAGTCGGAATGAAGTGTATTAAAAAGATGTAAAAAAATGTAAAAAATTTATCAAATACACAGCAAAAAAGTAAAAAATGCAAAACAAGCGGCGCTGCCAGCACGCAACTGTGGCATATGTTGCTGACCGCCATATTGTTGTATGTGAATGTAACTGCCACAAGTGGAAACTCTTTTTTTCACTTCTTTTAATTTCATGCGCTTAAATTGTAGTGGAACAGCCAAGAAAAAAGTGCGCAAGTCAATGCAAATATCAAGCAGAAACATGTACAATATGTTTGGAGTTGAGCCTGTCGCTGTGTCTGAGTCCTGAGTCTGTGTCCTGAGAGCAGCAAAAATCTAGCGTATGGAGATCAGTTGTATGCATGGCCAAGTGAAATTCATAACGCGAATGGACTTACATGCAGACATACATGTGTACATACATATATATGTATGTACCCATGTGTGATTGTGTACATATGTTTGTATGTAATACTGAACAAATAGCGGTTGGCCGAAATTAATATTCAGATAAAAATGTGAATATTTTGCGCGAATACCGCCGATTGTTTTTTTTTTTTGTTTTTTCGTTTGCAATTTTGCAGATATGAATTCATACGGTCATATACATAGCTACATACATACATGTGTGTTGGCAATGTGTGTGTGTTTCCACATTCATAGGTGCTTCTCGTACGGACATACAAACATACTTGTGTATGGCTGTAATTTATAGCAAGTTACACACGCCTTTACATAAACATTTATGTACATATATTTTTGTGAAAATGCCTGTATTGTATGTACATATATGTATGTGTGCACGCATGTCCAGTACATTTTTTCGGCCACTGAGCACATCGCTTCGCATAATTCGCTCCGAAATCTGACCGAAAAAATCGAAATTTATGCATTTTTTACATCAAATTTATTAAATGTAAATTGTTCAGTTGAAATGTAAAATAACGAAGCAGTTATACATACTTTTGAGAATGTGTGGTGTGTGCATATAGATATATTTGCATGCGAATTAGTTGCCTGTAGAGAAATCGTTACAAATGTCATCAACTGAGAAGTTCAAATAGTAGCTTTAAATTTAACGGATACTTGTGAAAAGTTGTGCTTACGGTAAGTTTGGTACGAGGCCTATATTCATTCACGAAGTTCATCGGTGATTCTACTTCATAAAAGATTTTTCTATATAGCGTGTAGAGTGCTTGACAAACTCTCCATGCCAAGTGACGATAGCACCATATCCTTTTTGTTTCCTTAGTCAATAGAGAATGCTGTCGAAATTACATATCTACACCAAAAGCTTGCTTTGAACATCCCACCAAAAAACTCGATGACCGTGGAATTAAGTGGGTAATCCAGAAAAACCCTGGCAATCGCTTCCACATTCGTTGACATAATGCCTGACATTAGCATGGGCTTGTCATTGGAGGGAAGGACTTACCCACTGCATTACCGCCGAACGGGTTGGCCAGAAAATGATTATGAGACAAAATTCTGCATTGAAAATTCTGTTTCCAAAATTCTGGATTCAAAATTCAGTGTTACAAAATACTAAATGTCAAAATGCCGTTTTCAAAATTCTGTTTTTCATAATTCTGTATACAAAAACTCTGTAAAGTCAAAATTCTGTTTTTCAAAATTATGTATTGAAAAATCGGAAATTGTATTTGAATTACACGGTGCAGTGAAATAACGCCCGTGGAAATAACGCCCGCGGGCCATTAACCCTTCTGTTACTTTAAAAAAAACTTACGCATGTGACATTAAGGTCACGGAATGACCTTACCTGTGTTTTTCATATATATCGATATGGAAGTATAATTTCAATGGAAATTTTCAAAATGTATTAGTTCAATTGATTATTTATCGGATTATACACTTATTTAAATGCATATACTTAATATATTTTTAATTTCTATGTTCAAGACCAAAGATTGTGGAAACGGTAACTATGTACGATTTTGTCCATACATTGGTTTGTCTTTTGTATGCATATGTTTCAACAAGTTGGTAAGTTGTATGCACTTCTGATTTTGTAGAATTATAGAAGCTGTTTCGGTAAATTATATTTTCTATTGTGGTCCTACCACTATTCTGCCTAATCGGCTACGTTGACTACTCAATATTTCTATCTGTGGAATAATACACGGCAGTGGGTACTACCTTCATTTTCCAATACAAGGTCAATTAATTCGTCGTTATCACTTCCTGCATATTCGTAAGAAGAACCATCATGCTCAAACTAATCGACTATATTGTCTTCGCCCTCAACTTCACTACACTCATTGACATCCACATCATTATCAATGATATACTCTATTTGGCTTTGTGTCAGGCGATTTGGCTCTAAACCATACATATATTAATCTGCAAATATATCACAAATAATAAAATATTAAAATACTTACCGAAGCTTTCACTCTTTCATTTTCGATTCTATACGAATTTAATAAAATCAGCTTTTGCGCACAAAATAACACTGACGGTCACCGAATGACCTGAAGGGGCGCACACGTAACTCTTGATGTTACCACTTGTTTGATAATGCAAAATTCTTCTTTTTATGCTTTTGCGAAAGGATTTTCCTCAATACAGAAATACATTGAGGGAAATTCTAAAATTTTGTTCATATTAGCATTTATGAGAAAATTAAACAAAAAAAGGTCATCAAATGACCTAAATGTAACAGAAGGGTTAAATAAATAAATGGGACTTAACGTCATAAATTTTTTCCCGAAAATGAGACATAAAGCCACACTTTTGATAACGATCCAATGTCACCCTATTTCATGTAAAAACTCCATTATTGTTTCATGTCACCCTCTTTTATGTCAACAAAAATGCATTTGCCTGTCAAAATGTTGTTGGCAACATGTTTCTATAATAAAGATTTATTTTACAGAAGTCAACACTCTTTAAAAGGGATAATTATAGTAGACAAAATTCAATAATCAGCTGTTTACTAAGTTAACCGCGCCGGGCCAATTTTATAGGGGGGCGTGGCAACGCCCCCCGATCCTATATCTGAAGTCGGTACAGTTCAGGGGTCCGAACTATAGGCATTTAAAGTTGCAAAAAATGCCGTCCTTAACCTCACTTTTGGGAAGGAATTCTTTCCGGAGTAATATCTATGGCCCGGTCCACAGTGCTTTTGCGCAGAACACTTTTCTGCGTTGGCGGCCTTCGGCCGCATTATAAAAAATAACCCTGGGCTACGCCATCCGTCCGGACGTGTGCCCTAACCGTAGCTACCGCCACGGTGATGTCCTGCGTAGTACACCCTTCAGCGATTTTTCATTCCAAATATATACATAATCGGAAATCGAATTAGGTACACATTTGTTTCTTAAAAATCAGAATATGAGTGCCTTATTTTCAATAATAAAAACAACCAGAATTTTTGTCCAAAATTATTTGGAAACCAGAATTTTACTTTCCAGGATTATGACCCTTCATCATTATCCCCATCCAGAATTTTGGAATACAGAATTTTGACTCGAAATTATTAAGTCGCGCAGAATTTTTTTTAGTTTTTGCCAGAATTTTGTCCCAAAATCATTTTGAAATACAGACATTAGTCACTATCCCCCGCCGAACGAATAAATCACGCAATACCGCAAGGATTCTAGTGAATCAAATAAAGAGTACCTTACAGGGAAGCAGAGAAAGAATGCGAAAAATGTAAGGCATGATGGAAATTTCCACTGGTATTTATTCCAGTCCATTTTTCGCGCTCCATTCTACTTTGCATTACGTGAAATGGGTAATGGAAGCTCATTCCACTCTGCATTACTGGAAATGCGTGAAAGAAGTGAAGAACTCGCCAGATGTTCCATGGCAAGGCCTTCTATCATGTCTGACAGGTAATAGCGATGACCAGATTTTTGCTGGGATTGTAGAGTAGCTTAGCAAAGTCACAGCCCCCTACGTATGTGTCCCATGTTTAACTAAAACACAAACCATGTGCAGAACTTGGCTAAGACAGAAACAAGAAGTATGTATGTATATACAGCCCATAATTTTTCAAGTCTTATAAGGCGCTTAACTTGCCACAGAAATAAGATTTAATCTAAATACATATTTACCTTCTTGTGAAACTTGACAAGGGATGACGGAATTTCGTTCCACAATACATTAAAAAATTAATATGCTTCAATTAAATTTGGTGGTTCCCGAATAAATAAAGAATACTTTTCCCTAAATTAATATGAACACCAGATAACTCTTTTACAGGCATAGTTAAGTGGTTAAACTAAGACATGAACCCTTAATATGGACCATCTTAGCCAACTCACAAACCATACATAGCAATTCAGGACAATTAAGACAAGATTTCTATAACTAAACTAAAACATGTTTCTAGCAGAGCTCATTCTTCATGAATGTATTATCTGTTACTCCAACTCTCCGACAATAATGATATATACAGTCCGTTGAGTATGCATCTTTATGTATTCAAGTATGTACAACACCCTGTGTGAGTTAAAACATGAACCTGATCTTCTCAACATACCAAACTTCATGGAAAAGGTCTGGAAAAACAGTTGTTGATGATCGTTATGCTTTCTAGAAATTAATACTCTTTATTATGAAGCCTTACATGAAGCTTGGTGAGGTCATGGTATGTTTGTGTCCTGGGATATTTAAATGGTTTATCATCATAGAAATCTGCCTAAAATTGAACATGCATAAATTTAATATATCCAAATTCATCAGCAGCTATGCTCTCTCTCTCGATTATATTGGTAATCAATCTCCACAACACCTTTATTTTCTAGAATAACCTAGTTAGTTAAAGCAGAACACTAGTGAACCCTTAAAACCGCGCTTCAACTGTGAAACGGTTTTGGAAAATTAAAAGTCATACTTCATAGAAATAAACGCACTTCATCACAAGGCTTAAACCATTACTTAAATGCGTCCTTTACTAAGAGGCTTGTTTTGTTCGTGATGGGTTTATGTCCCTACTTATTCAGTGTTTTATTAAAGAAAACTAACTAGTGTTGAACAAGCATTGGAATGGTGTTTCTTATTTCCTTAGGTCAAAAAGTTCCTCTACTCTTTCCAGCAGGTCATTTACATTTACACTTTATGTGCATTTGTAAACTCGTATTCTCCTCAATCGTTTATTTTTAAACATTTTTCGTACGGAAATATTTCATCACAAACAACAAAAAAATTAAAAGAATTTGTTGATGTAGCACGTTTAATCCATTTATTTGACAGTGTTGCCAAACGAAAAAAAAAAATGAAAACGAAATAAAAAAAAAAAATGGAAAAGTAACTGTTTGCTGTTAATTTCAATTAAATACTTTATGCGTTTACATACCCGCATATGGTAAGTGCTTTACTTGATAAATATATGTACATATGTACACATGCGCGTATTTTTCACTTTTTAAAAATTACATATGTATATGCAGTAGATACATATAAACAGCCAATTACTTTAATCGTTAATTTACTATTTTTTTAAATTAATTTTATTTGGCGAAAAGCGAACAAGTTCAGAGCTACGTATTACCAGCGATGGTAGAAATGATAGCTATTTCGAAGAAAACCAATTCTTCATCATCAGATTTCTTTTCGGGATCAAGCCGGGAATCGAACTTAGACCCACCGTGAGAAGGTGTAAATGTTAGCGACGCGCTAACCCACTCACCCAACCACGGCCTGGTACGCAGTTGAACTTTTTGTCGCTTTTCTTTTGCCACCTTTGCTCGCTCAACATTGTTATTGTATTTTTATGTACACATGATTTTCATGAGATAACACAAACTTGTTGAGTACTTTTAGGCGGTCTATGCTTCGGTTAGCCGGAAGTAATGTGCATTTGCAACACCCTGCCTTTCTATTTTAATTTAATTGTTCATCATCAGATTTCTTTTCGGGATCAAGCCGGGAATCGGGTCGGGTGAGTGGGTTAGCGCGTCGCTAACATTTACACCTTCTCACGGTGGGTCTAAGTTCGATTCCCGGATTGATCCCGAAAAGAAATCTGATGATGAAGAATTGGTTTTCTTCGAAATAGCTATCATTTCTACCATCGCTGGTAATACGTAGCTCTGAACTTGTTCGCTTTTCGCCAAATAAAATTAATTAAAAATCTTCTGTGTACCTACACAATAATTCAACAATTATATTTTTTTTAATTTTATTTTCCATTTAAATATTTACTTTGAGAATCTTTTAAAATTGACACTCGAAATAAAGTTTAAAGCGAAAACATTTTGAGATTCATTCCCAGTTGGAAAAGGTAATGCATGGTCATCTATAAATGGATATAAAGGTCATAGGATCTATATATTCCAGAATGCATGATTTTTTTATACTCAGCTGTACTAGTACACAGAGTATTATAATTTTGATTTCATAACGGTGGATTGTAACATAATGAAATAATCGAGATAGATATGGACTTATATATATCAAAATGATCAGGGTGAAAAGAGAAATCGATTGAGCCATGTCCGTCCGTCCGTCCGTCCGTCCGTCCGTCCGTCCGTCCGTCCGTCCGTCCGTCCGTCCGTCCGTCCGTCCGTCCGTCCGTACGCACGATAACTCGCGTAAAAATTGAGATATTTTGATGAAATTTGAAATGCAAGTTGGTATCGAGACTGGGACGGTTGGTATTGAAAATGGGCGAAATCGGACCATGACCACGCCCACTTTTCCTATATAGAAAAAATCGGATATTTGGTATCTCAGCCACTAATATAGCTAGAGTGATAAAATTTTACCCACGTATTGAGCTCAGGCCCTTATGAAGAAATTTGATGAAGTTCTGGAAAATGGGCGGTGCCACGCCCACTTATTAAGGGTCAAACATTGAAAGTTTTATATGTCATAACTCAGAAACCGTTGAAGATATATCGATGAAATTTGGTATGCGTAATATGCTTACTTAGGCAAATGTTTTGACGAAAAATTATCAAAATCGGTTGACGGCCACGCCCACTTTTATATATGGGAACTATAAAGGGGCCTAATAAAAACATTTTAAGCGATATCTCTGTCAAATATAAAGATCTATCACTGAAATTTTGTGGCAGGAGTCCAACTACGGACATAAAACAAAAAATACAAAAATTTTTGAAAATGGGCGGTGCCACGCCCACTTATTAAGGGTCAAACATTGAAAGTTTTATATGTCATAACTCAGAAACCGTTAAAGATATATCGATGAAATTTGGTACGCGTAATATATTTACTTAGCCAAATGTGTGGACGAAAAATTACCAAAATCTGTTGACGACCACGCCCACTTTTATATATGGGTATTATAAAGTGACCTAATGAAATCATTTTTAGCGATATCTCTGTGAAATATAAAGATAATTCATTGAAATTTTGTGATATGAGTTCTACAATAGACCGGAAACAAAAAATAAAAAAAGTTTATAAAATGGGCGTGGCACCGCCTCTTTTTATGCAAAGAAATCTACGAGCCTATTACTCGACAAATAACTGAGATATTATGACGAAACTTGGTTTATTCACTTTTATAACTTGTGTTAATAGACACGCAAAAATGTATTGAAATCGGTTTATGACCACGCCTACTTTTTAACAAAGATATTTCTGGAACACCCTTTTGGAATTTGTAACGTGAAGTCTTTGTAACTAAAAGTCATAGAGGGATGCAATTTTGCACTAACAATAATATTTATATGCTTATTTGGATGATTGATACAAATTTTGAAAATGGGCGTGGCTGCGCCCTGTATATGCAGCACTCGTTTCATATAAAATACACCCTATATCGAACAAACGCAAACAAACAATGAAAGCATACAGCTGAGTATCTAATGTTCGATTCCACTCGAACTTAGGCTTCCTTACTTGTTCATTGTGATATCCTAGGGAAGTCATGCATCCACTTTTCCCTGCCAAGGTAAGGCAAAAAGGAATGTTTGGATGAGAGTCGCTCTTGCCGTGATCTCAGTGTCGGTTTATTTTCTCACTTAAAAATAAAAAAAATACTTTTTTTGCATTTTTCTCTTCATTCTCTCTCCATCCGATTTCCAACTAGAAATATATAACTTCACTCCAGCTTGTTCTCCTCTGCTTCTCTCATTGTCGCACCATCTTCCCCTTCACTGTTTCACCCATGTGGGACATTCAACATTATATTGATCTTTAGTGCCGCTTTTATGCGTCCGTTTGTTAAAATAGACTCTGTGAAGTGTTGTCGTAATTGTAAAAAAGCAAAACTAGAGAAAACCTGATTCTCCTAATTGTTTTTTTTTTTGCTAGATTCAATGTTATAGCTGAGAGCCGATGACTGACCTCTCGCTTACCTTGGGTTGCATTCTGGAATGTATCCGATTTCCTATAAGTTGGAAGGTATAGCTGAGAGCCGATGACTGACCTCTCGCTTACCTTGGGTTGCATTCTAGAGTGTATCCGATTTCCTATAAGTTGGAATGTAAAGCTGAGAGCCGATGACTGACCTCTTCGCTTACCTAGGGTTGCATTCTGGAATGTATCCGATATTCTATAAGTTGGAAGGTATAGCTGAGAGCCGATGACTGACCTCTTCGCTTACCTTGGGTTGCATTCTAGAGTGTATCCGATTTCCTATAAGTTGGCAGCCACACAACATAGAGTTTAGATGAAATCATAGTTTTTTTTGGAATACATACTATAATGTAAATTTTTCGTACATATTTTCATGCGTCCGCTATTTCATGCATGACCACCTTTCCAACTGGGTTGTGTTGCTGTGTGTGTGTGTGGTCGTGACGTATTAGTTATTTGCCATTTTTAAATATGTACATACATATTTATTAGAAAGGGTGTTAAACATAATTCTGCTGAAAATTAAACACAGTTGGCTACCATTGAGGTCATTGTTTGAGGATAGACTAGGAAATAAATTCAGCAATTATTATTTTTTTTTTGGGTAGCCTAAAGTTTTTTAATGGAGCTGTGTGGCAAACATGAAAGTAGAAAGCTTATAGAGTAGTCGAGATTATTTTTGATTTTTATGCATATCGCTTAAAATTTTTCGATCATAATGGATTCGAATAGTGCTCTTTCAGACATGCACACACACAAACTCAACACTCTTCTACGATGTTCGCAAGTATTCACTGAAAATATAACGAATAATGATTATTATGTGACCCTGCTAAAAATACTTATAAAATTTGTTGCATATTTCAAGGCGTCGTATTAGTCTTTTTTCTGTTTGTGGTCTTTTGTGTTATCCGTATATAAACTTTGTCTAAGGATACCCGTAGTGAAATTTTATTGCGAATAATTTTCTAGATCATTTTAACCCTCTAACGGCTTCCTAAATGCTAGTTTATTAGGACTTCTCGCAATAAGGGGTTTTTTTTTTTTTTTTAAGTAGGGGGAAGCATCAAAAGCCGACAAGTGCGAGATTTCAATCCGCTAAACCTAACCTACTCCCGCCCCAGACAATACTCCCACGGAACCACCGGACAAGGTATTACTTCCTGGGAGTGGGGATTAGACGTTTAAGTCTCCAGAATTTAATTTCGGACGGACCAACACCTACGTTGATCAATTAAACGCAGTTGGTTCATAATTGAGGCTGAGACCTCGCTAATTATATCCCATATAGCAGAGGACTGGCACATTAGTGCAGTCAAATTTTCCACCGTGACAGCTGTTCCTGATATAACCTGTATTCGCCTACATTCTGCTAAGAATCGAGGACATTCAAAAAACACATGTTCTGCACTTTCTACCTTCCCTGGACATTCACGACAAAAGGGACTCTCATCTAACTTGAACCTATAAAGGTAAGCCCTAAAGCACCCATGTCCACTAAGGACTTGGGTGAGGTGGAAATTGGGTTCGCCGTGCATTCTATCTACCCAACTGCTAATGTTCGGTATAAGCCTGTACGTCCATCGACCTTTCGATGAGGCTTCCCAGCGTTGCTGCCACATTAGGCGGCACCTTCTTCTTATATCTGCTTTTTCGATGCATGTGATTGGCTTTGTTGCGTTATATAACTCGCACACTTCTCGTACTTGGATATCAATTGGAGACATGTTTGCAAGGACTTCAGCTACATCGCCAGAGATAGTTCGGAATGCACTTATAACTCGAAGAGCGGCGAGTCGATACACCGACTGTATTCCTTTCACGTAGGACTTACGCTCGAGGGCGTCGATCCACACCGGGGCCGCATAAAGTAACACTGAACTAAGGGCACGCATCCTTGAGAGTCCACCATACATTTTCATTGCTTTTTCTGCCGCGTTATTGAGATGGTCTTTAAATGTTAGCTTGCCATCTAGGATTACTCCCAAGTATTTCAGAGTTGGCAATAAGGGTTAAAAGTACCTCTTTGTAGGGCAGCTATTGATTTTAAATATTCTACAAAATTTATCCCCATTGAATTTTATTATTTCTTGCTGAACATTCTATTTAGGTGCGATTGAATTTTCACACCATTTTTCTATTTTTTCTAAAAAGCACTCAATCGAAAGTTTGTCATTTTAATATGGCAATAAAGCACATATGAAACAAGAGTTGAACTGTGCCATAAGCAGCTCATTTCTTCTAAAAAGAACTTCTTTATGCCATTTCCTGTTGTTCCTTTCATCTCTCTCGTCCGCGTGTGAGTCCGAATCATGTCATTCTGCTAATAAGTGCGTTCTGTACATAGTAAATATTTCCAAATTTCAATTAGTAATCTTTAAGCTGATAAAATGATTATTTAGAACAATTAAAAATGCATTTTTGCGCTATGTTTGCTATCAATAACAAAAACAAAGATAATTATTCACTCACAATTAATTCCCTCTGCTACGCACAAAGAAGTTACTCACACGCCCCCACCCCATACTGTGCCGTGTGTGGTGTGTGCCGCTTATCAAAGTTAAACAAAAGCCGATAAATGTAATTTATGAATGAGATTTTCAATTATAAATGGAATTGTAGACTATTTTAATGCTTTCAAAATATATATAAACACATACTTAGATATATGGAGTAAGTAGTATAATAATACCATAATACTACAATAATAGCTTACTGATCTAATAACTTAATACGCCAGTTACTAATGCAACTAAGTATTGTTATTAGGTTTTAGTTTTTTTTTTTGCTCATAAATGCAAAGATATTCATGCCGCTGCGGCACGCTAATGGAATTCAATATTGTAATAGTCAAATTTCATAGCTCGGTTGGCTGAGGCGGTTGGTTCGTTGGCTGAAGCGGTTGCTTGCTTGCTTGAACGTTTTGTTGTCCGAACATTTTGTCGTCGCTTGGCAACCAACGCGCAGCAGAGAGCTAAGGCAATTAGCTGGACAATAACGAAAACAGTATTATTGTAATTCCAATTTCCGAATTGTGAATGTAGGTAATTGTAGGAGCAGTGATTTGATGCGTTGATGCTTTAAATGTTACAAGAATACATAGTACCTACCAAATATTACAACATATGACCAGCAAGTAAAGAATAGTTGGCTGGGAAAATGTTATACCTTTTAGGGTTCCATTGGCATTCAGTTATTGAGTTTTCTGGAGTTTCTGCTTAAACTGAATTTGCGGCAACTGATATTAATCTCTTCAAGCTTTCTTTATAGTCACGCGGAGCTCTAGAAGAACTTTGGTACCTTTGAGCCTTTTTGTCCATAAATTTAGTGTTACATGCACTTGAAAAAGTTAATTATAACTATAAAACTTCAATGCAATCAAAAGAAGAAGAAACAAATGAAATATTGCTAAAATTTAATTTCAATTAGTGCTATGGGGTATATTACACAGCACTTTACAGAGAAAATACAGCTGTATCTTCTTTGCCGCTGCGACTTAAGGATCTTTGTGTTATATCTATGCACACTGCCTAGGATATACTTATGTATATCTTATATTATAAATGTGAAATGGAAATTGTGTTTAAACTCAATTGGCGAGAAAACCGCTGAACGGATCCTTACGAAAATTTTGCACACCTAGGTATTTTCACCTGGCAATTGCTATAGGCATATTTTTAAACTGATTAAAAGTCAGGGATGGGCACCTCCCATACAAAATTTTCCTTTTTTTCGTAATATCTCTTGAAATATTTGTACTAGAATAATGAAAATTTTTGTGAAGGAATAATACAAAAATATATACTCAACGGATAAACAATTTAGGTCTTGGTAAAGCAGGGATGGGCACTCTCTTCCCATATAAACTGAAATTTTCACATCGAATATCTCTGGAAATATATGTAGTAGGGAACTGAAAACTGGTGTGAGGGCATATGAGATAACTATGTATTAAACGGGAAAAACACTAGGTCTTGGCAAAGCAGGGATGGGCACCTCCCATACAAACTGAAACTTTCACAGCGAATATCTCTGGATATATTTGTAGTAGGGTACTGAAAGCTGGTGTGAGGGCATGTGAGATAACTATGTATTAAACGGGTAAAACTGCTAGGTCTTGGTAAAGCATGGATGGGCACCTCCCATACAAACTGAAATTTTCACAGCGAATATCTCTGGAAATATTTGTAGTAGGGTACTGAAAACTGGTGTGAGGGCATGTGAGATAACTATGTATTAAACTGGTAAAAACGCTAGGTCTTGGTAAAGCAGGGATGGGCACCTCCCATACAAACTGAAATTTTCACAGCGAATATCTCTGGAAATATTTGTAGTAGGGTACTGAAAACTGGTGTGAGGGCATGTGAGATAACTATGTATTAAACGGGTAAAAACGCTAGGTCTTGGTAAAGCAGGGATGGGCACCTCCCATACAAACTGAAACTATCACAGCGAATATCTCTGGAAATATTTGTAGTAGGGTACTGAAAACTGGTGTGAGGGCATGTGAGATAACTATGTATTAAACGGGTAAAAACACTAGGTCTTGGCAAAGCAGGGATGGGCACCTCCCATACAAACTGAAATTTTCACATCGAATATCTCTGGAAATATTTGTAGTAGGGTACTGAAAACTGGTGTGAGGGCATGTGAGATAACTATGTATTAAACGGGTAAAAACGCTAGGGCTTGGTAAAGCAGGGATGGGCACCTCCCATACAAACTGAAACTTTCACAGCGAATATCTCTGGAAATATTTGTAGTAGGGTACTGAAAACTGGTGTGAGGGCATGTGAGATAACTATGTATTAAACGGGTAAAAACACTAGGTCTTGGCAATGCAGGGATGGGCACCTCCCATACAAACTGAAATTTTCACATCGAATATCTCTGGAAATATTTGTAGTAGGGTACTGAAAACTGGTGTGAGGGCATGTGAGATAACTATGTATTAAACTGGTAAAAACGCTAGGTCTTGGTAAAGCAGGGATGGGCACCTCGCATACAAACTGAAACTTTCACAGCGAATATCTCTGGAAATAATTGTAGTAGGGTACTGAAAACTGGTGTGAGGGCATGTGAGATAACTATGTATTAAACGGGTAAAAACGCTAGGTCTTGGTAAAACAGGGATGGGCATCTCCCATACAAACTGAAACTTTCACAGCGAATATCTCTGGAAATATTTGTAGTAGGGTTCTGAAAACTGGTGTGAGGGCATGTGAGATAACTATGTATTAAACGGGTAAAAACGCTAGGTCTTGGTAAAGCAGGGATGGGCACCTCCCATACAAACTGAAACTTTCACAGCGAATATCTCTGGAAATATTTGTAGTAGGGTTCTGAAAACTGGTGTGAGGGCATGTGAGATAACTATGTATTAAACGGGTAAAAACGCTAGGTCTTGGTAAAGCAGGGATGGGCACCTCCCATACAAACTGAAATTTTCACATCGAATATCTCTGGAAATATTTGTAGTAGGGTACTGAAAATTGGCGTGAGGGCATGTGAGACAACTATGTATTAAACGGGTAAAAACGCTAGGTGTTAGTAAAGCAGGGATGGGCACCTCCCATACAAACTGAAACTTTCACAGCGAATATCTCTGGAAATATTTGTAGTAGGGTACTGAAAATTGGTGTGAGGGCATGTGAGATAACTATGTATTAAACGGGTAAAAACGCTAGGTCTTGGTAAAGCAGGGATGGGCACCTCCCATACAAACTGAAATTTTCACATCGAATATCTCTGGAAATATTTGTAGTAGGGTACTGAAAAATGGTGTGAGGGCATGTGAGATAACTATATATTAAACGGGAAAAACACTAGGTCTTGGTAAAGCAGGGATGGGCACCTCGCATACAAACTGAAATTTTCACAGCGAATATCTCTGGAAATATTTGTAGTAGGGTTCTGAAAACTGGTGTGAGGGCATGTGAGATAACTATGTATTAAACGGGTAAAAACGCTAGGTCTTGGTAAAGCAGGGATGGGCACCTCCCATACAAACTGAAATTTTCACAGCGAATATCTCTGGAAATATTTGTAGTAGGGTACTGAAAAATGCTGTGAGGGCATGTGAGATAACTATATATTAAACGGGAAAAACACTAGGTCTTGGTAAAGCAGGGATGGGCACCTCGCATACAAACTGAAATTTTCACAGCGAATATCTCTGGAAATGTTTGTAGTAGGGTACTGAAAACTGGTGTGAGGGCATGTGAGATAACTATGTATTAAACTGGTAAAAACGCTAGGTCTTGGTAAAGCAGGGATGGGCACCTCCCATACAGACTGAAATTTTTACAGCGAAAATCTCTTGAAATATTTATAGTAGGGTACTGAAAATTGGTGTTGGGCATATGAGATAATTACGTACTCAACGGACAAAAAAAAAATAAGAAAACTATCTTTGACGTCAAGAATGATATTTTTCTATGTAACTTTTTTGGACTAACTCAATATGCTAATATTTTTAAAAGCACGTGTTGTGAAACCCGCGGGTAACCTCTCGTAGATAATATAAACTTTCACAAACAGGCACACATACTCGTAATCATCTGGAGCAACAGAATACCCGTGCATGCATGCTGAGTTAGCAGAGCAATGACGCAACTACCCAACCAACTAACCAAACACAATATCTATCTAAGTATGTATGTTTATTTGTATAGAGATACAATCGTGAATCAATCAATGTGACATTAACTAATTGCGTAAAGCAACATTTATGAATATTTAATGAGCTCATAATACCGGCTGCTACCGCAAGCAACTTTGGAGTTTCAGCTGGGGCATTTCAATGTGGTGCATATGCTAACTGCTACGCTATAGTAAGCTAGAGAGGGAAATAGAAATGGTGAGTGTAATGGAAATGGTGATGGAAATGGTGATGGCGGTAGCTATGGATAGTGAAGAAATTGTGGAGAGAGTGAGAAAGAGGTAGAGACGGGTGATATGGCAGTTAAGTGCACGACTTAAAGATACACACGTGCGGTGTGTAGAGGGAAAACAATGACATTAAGCGTTTTATAATTGTCGTTACCTTCTACCGCCACTCATTTAAATAATCGCCCCAAATAGTAAGTGAGTAAATAAAAGTGCACAGGTCTTATAAAAGCAAGAGAGACAAAGGGAGAGGTAGTAGAGACATGAAAATAAAATTACCTATAAGAATTGGAGTGGTAGCGGATGTCTTCCCAACTCATCCGGACACTTTCATGTCAATGATGGCTGCCAGACAAAGCGAGCATTTTGCAAGCCGAACAGGAGGCCTGCAAGAAGACCTACTTGCAACGAAAATTGTCGGTGCCAGAATCAGAATATGATTTTTCTCGGATAATCAGGCGGCGCTGAGGGCTCTGGCGTTTGCAACGGTGACAGCAAGCCTGGATCAGGCAGTGCAGAGAGTGGGTAATGGGCTTGGCAAGTGGACATAGCGTATCACTGATCTGCGTGCCGGGGCGCGGCGATATCCAGTGAACGAAGTGGCTGATGAGCTGGCTAGGCGTGGTGCGGATCTGGGATGTCGCAGAGCTGGAGGAGGTTCTTGAGTTCCTGAGCAGCAGGGCTGCATCAAGGACCGAAACTCTCGGCACTGGCTCGAGGAGGTTAAAACCAGATGGAGGCGGTTACAGGCCTGCAGGGTCTGCAGAAGTCTATAGCCTTCATAAAATGAGATGCGATCCTCAGTCTATCTAAATATGAATAGAAAGAACATTTCCCGCCTAACTGCGGTATTCATAGGATATTAGACCATTGGTACCCACGCGGCCTGATTGCGATTGCACCACAACACCTTGTGTAGCAGCTACAGTGTTCCTGAGATGGAGGAGACGGTGGAGCACTTGCTATGCGAGTGTTCTTCGTACTGCCAAGGCAAAATGAAGTTACTTGGTAAACCTTTCTTCGATAGCCTATCGAAATTCAAGGACGTCATGCATGAGCGGCTGCTTAAGTATTTAAACTCAATTGATGGATGGATATAGGGTGCGGGACTTACCTTGATTTCCGAAGTGCTCATTTTATCTTACTTTTTTAACTGGTTTAGTCACGAGTCGTGGTATCAAAAGGGTGCTAATTGAAGGCAGCGGGACTCGCTACTCAAACCAACCAACCAACAAACTAACTGTAGGTAGTCCACTTTGAGGCAATCAGTTTTTGTGTGGTAGATCCATTGCTACCTCAAAGCGTATTGTCTTCTTTACTAAACACATTGTTTCAAGCTCTGTCACAAAAAATTGAAGTTGAAGTAATCAAACTTTTCACGTACATATTTCAGAATAAGAAAGCAGCTTATTTCATAGGAACATACTCGTAGTCTTGAATAAGTTTGATCAGCCTTAAATGGATTGTGCCTTACTAGCACCGAAATAAGTCACATCTAAGAAAGTTCCTAAGAATCAGCCCGCAGATAATGAACTACGTATCTAAGCTCTTGCAAATAGATAAGACTTGGAACCACCTTCCTCTTGCCAACTAACATAAGATATATAAAAATTTTGCTTATTTCTGAAATATGTTGCACCTGAGCGCATGGTATTTTCTAGTAGCAGCAAGAACGTTAGTCTCATATTTCATACAATAGCCATTAATTCACTTCACCCTTCACATATCGTTAGACTAATTAATAGTTTTGTATACAAAATGTCACTCAAGAGAATCGATTGGTATGAGAGGCAAAAACCATTACTCATATGCTAAAATGAACTAAACAATTTTTATGCTTATAAGCTTTGATGGGAAAACACATATTTACGCATTCAAATAGTGCTATGGAGCTCGGGAAACTTGGTAATTGTACATGCTGGCACACATTCGGTTTCTTACCTCATCGCAAGGTGTTTGCTTGTGTTAAAATATTTAAAACTGTGCGAACACGTATGTCATAGTCATATAAGAAATAGAGAGACATATTTTCTGTTCATGCAACTTAGTGTTAAAGGAAAATACACCAATTGGGCTTCTCACCCTGCCCACTTGTTTTATGACAATAAAAAGAGACATGGTCTCTTAGTTCCTCTTCTCGTACCTAGCAGGCTGATATCCGTTGATGACTAATACTCTTCGAAATATTTTTATTGGATTTTGGTGCAAAGAAAACCCATCTTTAGACTGAGACTAGAAGTAAACAACTAGGGAGATGACTCATAGGTCACTCAGCTTGAGGTTCATAAGAGAATCATTAATGATTCTCATACTGAAATTGCGTGCTAACCAGAAATCACTTTATTTTAGTTCTAATTAAAAAAGGAAAATGATTCATAAATGACACCTAGGTGACTCAAGAAATACTCACTTGTTTATTAATTGTAATTTCATGTTCAGATACTTTTCATATTTCTTCTAAAATGACCCATATTATCTATATTCGTGAATGACGTGACTCATTTTCTTTTATAAAATTTTAAATTTTTATTAATTTTCATTTACAAACGCATTAAGTTTTAATTGCATTTTCTTATTTATTATCATATTAAAATGTAAAATTACAGTTATAGAATTTTCTACTTAGGTAAGATGATTTTTTGAAGAGATACCTACGCATATGTATACTTAGTAATAACATATACATACATATATACATACATCATAAAGTCTCTCGTACCACTCACAAAACAAAAGTGCATACAAAAAGCTATAAATAATTGCATATTAAATTCAAATGGAAATTAATACCTTTTGCAGTTACATTTCCCCACCTCCAGCCTACATATGCACGCACGCATACGTCCAGCTTAAGTGGAGTGAGTAATAAATTACCAGCACCAATTAAAATTCATTAAATTCCATATCAATTGGTGTGGAGAATTGCCGTTTGGTAAATGCCAAATTGTAGGACAAACCTAACCAGTAAACATTTAGATTTAGACAAATGAGTCATAACACAGCAAGCATTATTTGTAAAAAATTTGTGGTGAAGTGGTTTGGAATAGCATAGCAGAAGATAAAGATGGGTTTGTTAGCGAGTTTAAGAATACATTTTTCATACGACTCATATGTGCATCATTTTTGATTCATTTATGTGGATTAGGTAACTCGCTTTTGACTCGAAAAATATTTTTGAAGAGTTTTGTAGAGCATCTTTGCTATACAGCATTTCTAAAATAAATACAGTGTTTCACAAAAGTTTCATCATTTATGGCTCATCTTTTATTGGCTTATTTAACTCATTTTTGACTCGAGGAGCATTTCCGTTTAAAATTGTTAGAAATAGGTTCCCTTTCTAAGTTATACGCAAAGTCAATTATCATATGAATCATACGTGAGTAATTTTCAACTCATTTCTCAAGTGTATTTGAAATATTTTTAATTTCAAAAGAGATTCGGAATGAGCTTTGTTTAAAGTTTTTATTTAAAGATTTTCTGTTATACTTTCACGTAGCAGCCACAGCTCATTCAGCATAAGATTCATACTGAAATTATTTACAACTCATTTAGAGGTTAACAAATAACTAATTTTTGCCGCAAATAATATTTTTAATAGGCTTTTCTATAAGTTTTATGAGAAAGCTCTTTGTGTATAACTTTTTTAAACTAATGAGTCAATTATCATCGTACTCATGTCTAAATGCATGCTCTTCGGCGCATTTTAAGCTCATATATGTATGATTTTTAACTCGGAAAAGATTTTCGAAGCGACATTTTAAAAAACTTAGCAGGATAATTGGGGAAAAATGATTAAAAAACTAGTAGGAGCGCGGCTGTCTTCGGCCGTACCGAAGACTTCATACTAGAGATGAGAGAAACTGCGATTTTTCGATATCTGTGATTTCGGTGATTGCTATTTTTAAATCACTGCGATTTTAAACTGCTATTGCGATTGCATGGACTGCTATAAAATCATCAGTTACCGGTAGAGATTAATTTTGCGTTTTCTGAGCGATATAACCTGTCTTCATTTTATATTAACAAAATGATAGCAATAACAACGTATTCCGCAGTAATTTCGCTGTTTGTAAACATTTTTCAAAGATAAATTGTAAATTCAATAATTTTTTTTTCTTATATTTCTATATACGTATGTGGTCTGCTCAAAAGTATAAACAACAAGTAAGGAAGCCTAAGTTCGAGTGGAATCGAACATTAGATACTCAGCTGTATGCTTTCATTGTTTATTTGCGTTTGTTCGATATAGGGTGTATTTTATATGAAACGAGTGCTGCATAAACAGGGCGCAGCCACGCCCATTTTTAAAATTCGTATCAATCATCCAAATAAGCATATAAATATTATTGTTAGTGCAAAATTGCATCCCTCTATGACTTTTAGTTACAAAGACTTCACGTTACAAATTCCAAAAGGGTTTTCCAGAAATATCTTTGTTAAAAAGTAGGCGTGGTCATAAACCGATTTCAACACATTTTTGCGTGTCTATTAACACATGTTATAAAAGTGCATAAACCAAGTTTCGTCATAATATCTCAGTTATTTGTCGAGTAATAGGCTCGTATATTCCTTTGTCTAAAAAGAGGCGGTGCCACGCCCATTTTATAAACTTTTTTTATTTTTTGTTTCCGGTCTATTGTAGAACTCATGTTACAAAATTTCAATGAATTATCTTTATATTTCACAGAGATATCGCTAAAAATGATTTTATTAGGTCACTTTATAATACCCATATATAAAAGTGGGCGTGGTCGTCAACCGATTTTGGTAATTTTTCGTCCACGCATTTGGCTAAGTAAATATAGCACGCGCACCAAATTTCATCGATATATCTTTAACGGTTTCTGAGTTATGGCCTATAAAACTTTCAATATTTGCCCCTTAATAAGTGGGCGTGGCACCGCCCATTTGCCAAAATTTTTATACTTTTTGTTTTATGTCCATAGTTGGACTCCTGCCACAAAATTTCAGTGACAGATCTTTATATTTGACAGAGATATCGCTTAAAATGTTTTTATTAGGCCCCTTTATAGTTCCCATATATAAAAGTGGGCGTGCCCGTCAACCGATTTTGATAATTTTTCGCCAAAACATTTTTCTAAGTAAGCAAATTACGCGTACCAAATTTCATCGATATATCTTCAACGGTTTCTGAGTTATGACATATAAAACTTTCAATGTTTGACCCTTAATAAGTGGGCGTGGCACCGCCCATTTTCCAAAACTTCATCAAATTTCTTCATAAGGGCCTGAGCACAATACGTGGGTAAAATTTTATCACTCTAGCTATATTAGTGGCTGAGATACCAAATTTCCGATTTTTTCTATATAGGAAAAGTGGGCGTGGTCATGGTCCGATTTCGCCCATTTTCAATACCAACCGTCCCAGTCTCGATACCAACTTGCGTTTCAAATTTCATCAAAATATCTCAATTTTTACGCGAGTTATCGTGCGTACGGACGGACGGACGGACGGACGGACGGACATGGCTCAATCGATTTCTCTTTTCACCCTGATCATTTTGATATATATAAGTCCATATCTATCTCGATTATTTCATTATGTTACAATCCACCGTTATGAAATCAAAATTATAATACTCTGTGTACTAGTACAGCTGAGTATAAAAGGAAATTTATAATGATTTTGCGATTGCGATTCACATAGGTGAACTGCTTACTTGGTACATCGATAGCAGTTCCCAATAAGTAGTGAACTGCTATTTTGAAAAAGTGATCGCAATTGCGATTTGTGATTTTTTATTCACAGTGAAAAAATCACCGTTTGCGATATATCGCTCATCACTACTTCATACCTTTCATGAACGGGTCTGATTTAGTTTAGCTTACCCATATTTTGACCTTGAAAGTTCATAGTAACGTCGTTTAGGTCCATATGGGTACGAACACAGCAAAGTTTCAAGTCCTTATCCGTTTAAATGGAGAAGTTACACCCAAAAATATCCATATCTGAACAATCGGTTGTATGAAAGCTATATATTATAATGGTACGATCTTGACAAATTTCAGTGTCACTATTTAGGTCCATATGAGTAAAAATACTTCAAAGTTTCATGTCCTTATCAGTTTAAATGGAGAAGTTATACCCAAAAATGTCCATATCGGAACAATCGGTTGTATGGGAGCTATATGTTATAGTGGTCCAATTCTGCCGATTCCGACAAATGATCAGCTTCTCCCAAAAATACACTAACATTTCGAATTTCATGCAGATATCTCGAAAACTGAGGGACTAGTTTGCGATCAAACAGAGAGACAGACAGACAGACGGACATGGCTTAATCGACTCAGCTCATGATCCTGATCATATTGGTATATATTTTGGTAGGTCTGCCACGCCTCCTTCTGGTACTTTCACCATTCATGTTTCGGCACAAAGTTATAATACCATTTCATTCCCATGAAAGGTATAATTAGTCATATCTGACTCAAGAAGGAATGATTAGTTATTAATTTTATTATTTTTTTTAAATTTTATTTAAATAAATATTCTTCAACAATGCTTCATAGGAGTTATTCATGAACGACTTTCCGGTGACTCAAAAATGAGTCATGTTTAAATTCATTTGGAAGACTTTAATGTATTTCAAAATGAAAAATAATCTTTATAAATGTTTCATATATGACTCATAAATAACTCTTTGTTGACTCATTTGTAATTTCATCTTGGCATACTACTTATTTATCTCCCCACGACTCTTATTGTCCAAGTCGTTCTTTGATTATATTTTCTATGCATACCCACAAACGAATTTCTACTGTCGACGCAAATATATTGTACCACAGGTGCTTAAGTGTAGGTACATAGGTATGTAGGTATTACTCGTAGTAAATGCATGCTACGGAAATGAGATATTATTTAATAAACCAAATAGATACTTATGTAGCTGGCCAAGCATGCATATGAAATATTACATTAAAATACTTTTGTACAAATGAAAATGTACGTAATATTTGCTTGTTGTACTAAATATTGCTTGGAAATAATCTCAAAAGGTGTTCATATAGCTGATGCCAAATTTGGAGCAGGAGCCATGTGGTCATGTGGCTTAAATAAACACGCACATTATAAGAAGTACATATATTTAGGGCTTAAAGCCTTTACGTTCATTCGATACCGCCAAACAGCTACCTCACTTTCCCATTACGCACCTGATATGCAAATGCACGCATATTAGATATATATGTATGTATGTATGTATGTATGTATGTATGCATGTATGTATGTATGTATGTATGTATATAATCACTTTACCTTAAGCACCAATAACGTTATCCTCTTTTAAGTCTTACAAATACAAACATTCACAGAGAACATTCATATGCACATACGAGTACTTTGGTAAGAATTCAATTACACATTCGTATATATGATCACTAAGCCTAAATATTCTATTACTTAGTGCTCGTATCAATTGAAATTAATACCTCAAATCGAAACATATACAACGTATAGTACATATGTAGAATTGCATTCGCTTTTATGTATATACTTAGTAAGTATGTATGTACAAATATATTTAAGTATGTATGCATTTACTTATGCAGTTCAGTACGCACAATTTTCATGCATAATTTCCCGCTCAATTTCCATTGCCATTCGAATGGCTACACTCACTCTAAGCTTTTTGCCACTATCACCAACACCGTCGGCGGTACCGAAATGACGTTTTCGCCAAATCGGCATTATGACAACCGACGGCGCGCTGAATCTTTCGAAGTTCGGTATATTGGCATTATGAACACCGAAAAAACGAACATTTTGACAGTTTTTCGTGCCGAAATTTGCCGCAAGTATTTGGTTGCGGCGATATTAACAAAATATCAAAAAATTACAATAAAAGTTTTAGTAAATTGTGTAAATGCATGTATGAAGTTGGAATAAGTGTTAATAAGTGTGAATATATGTAAATATATTAATCAACCGGTCGCGAGAAGCCACAAACATGGCGTGGGTCCATTGCATTTTCCACCGAGATTGAATTGCTATTATATGCAAAAAAAAACTTCAGAGAAAAATTGTGAAATAATGATAATAACAGTGATTGAAATACGTGTGTATGTAGATTTTGGAAATTAAAATATATTTTCACCAAAGAATAATAATGCATTTTCTGAAGTTGATAACTATTGTTTGACTACTATAAAAAAGCAACTAACGAATTATGAATGTGTATTACCAACAATTTACCATTTCAGTAAAAACTTTCGTCTCAATAAAGACGCATTCAAATAAATATTGCAGGTGGTGGAAGGCCGGCTTCAGTATTATGCGCCCACCATACCTATTTTCAAACCATTAAGAATGTTTCAATGAATCCTTCAAGAAAAGTTCTGCGAATGATAATTTTACTAGTTATAACACTTCCGACTACGCAAAATTACTGCTCTGAAAAAAATACCCGTAGTTAAACCAATAACTTTCAGCTGTTGAATCTCCGTCTTTGATTCAACAGCAAAAGTATTTGTTTTTACAGCAAAGTTGTTGATCCAACAATTTATTCAAAAACGGGCGTTGTTGTTTCAAAAACTTTCTTGCCTTTAAAAAATTTTTTGTGAGAAAATATTTTTTTGTGAGAAAATTAACAAAAAAAATAATGATGGAGAGAAGATGAACAGAAAAATCCAAACAAAAGTTTATTTTTAGCAACAATTTTCTCCCCGTTGTTGATTTAAAGGCAAAAGTATTTGACCCAACAGTTTCCGTTGTAACAAAACTAATGAGAACAAATTTTTTTAAATTTTGTTTTTACAATGATTCAAATAATTCATGGACTCCTTTTTAGGAAATGGAAGTATAAATAGGTTACTACAATTCAATATAATGTTGAATGTTCCACTATGTGATGATTGGATAGAATTTCAGGTTGATGTCATGGTTCGAATCCGGAGGAGAATATAAAATAAAGAAGAAAAATCAGAATAAGAAATAAAGATAGCAACCAGTGAATGATAAGAAGGAGAGAAGAATAGGAGAACAAGCGGAGGCTACATATTTGCAGTTGGGACCCGGGCGGAGAGAAGATGAAGAGTAAAATGCAAACAAAAATTTATTTTTAGGTGAAAATTTTTTCCAACAATCTCCATTATTGAGTTAAATCAACAACGCTCGCACCTTTGAAACAACAACGGAGCGTTGTTGGGCACATTTCAACTGCGGAAAGTAGTTGATTTTACAGCGAAAGTCTTTAGATTTACAACTTTTTTTTTTCAGAGTGTAAATCTCTCCAGATCTAGCTCCAGAAAGGGAGTTCTGTCGGCTGAGGGTTACTTTTCAAAGCGCAGCGCAGTGCATAAGGGTGCTCTACGCAAAAATACTGTGTTATTAATGAATTATAAGTTTCCGCAAGATTTCGTTTGCATTTTAGTGATCTATCGCAAAAAAAAAAGAAACGAAAAATTCCGGTGCCGGGTACATTGTTATTGAAATTTTCCCCAGTTTTTGTATACAATTTGCTTTTATGTAGTTCAAAATAATTCTATGGCAAACAGAAAAAAGGACAAGGTAAAGGTTTCTTTCACGCAAAATTAAGACTATTGTTTTTATTTTCAGCCTGTAATTAAATTTACACTTGTTTACTTAAAGTAAAAGGATTGCTATGATCCCTTAAAAACTTTTTCTCGTTTATCAGATTCCTTTGCTCTTCTTCCTCCACTAATATAGCTGTTATCGCAATAGAATCCATTATTTTATTATTTAAATAAATAGTTTTTAGTAAAATAAACTAACGATGTATTTGCTTTTATCAAAAAGATAAGAAACGTCAGAAAATCCCGCTCAATTCCGCCAGCTAGATTTAGAAAGGTAGGCGCATACGTGAATTCAGAACTTTAATATTGTAATTGGTATAGTTTAATGTAAAAATAATGTTTCGCCTTGGTTAAAATCTGTATTCGCTTGGGACTCGCCCATTCCTGTTGGCCATAGTGTGAATTTGCTTTGATTTTGACATTACACTGTACCTTTCTAAATAAAAAAAAGTAGTTTCTGAATTCGCCGCTGCGCCTACCTGTCTTGAATTTCGCATCAGTACTTGGCAACACTGATTCGAACACAGTTCACATATTTGGCTACACTGAACTTCGAACCGCCGGGGTTGCTGATGCCATTTTCGATGAGTTCGGCGCCGTGGCTTTCGGCATTTCGGTCCCGCCGACGGCGTTGGTGATACACACATTTATGTTTTGTTAAATTTTCACTAATTAAATTCAATTAATCATTATGTTAAGTTTGGAAACAAAAGCTGATTATATTAAAATCAAGTAATTGATAATATCTAATATTACAGTCGCTAATCTCTGGTATAGTCAATATCTGGTATAGACCATTGTTCGAACTCAGAAGGATCCTATCACGATAATGCTCCACTCTTGATAGCTTTGCTCGAAATTTTATAGTTCAAAAAATTTTTTTGAATGAGAGCATGTGTTGTTATATATGATGTATAAATGATCCATAAATTACTCAAAAATTATTCATGGACAAGTCGTCAAATGGCTCATGTATAATTTTACAAATTTTGAACGACAGCTTTACGTGCTGTTTCATTTTTTTGTTTTTTTTTTTAAGGAAGGGCGTATGATGGAGCATGTCCACCGTATGATTCATAAATGCATGATAAATGACTCACAAATTACTCAAGTGCAACTTTATAAATTTTGAGTGATAGTGTGAACATATGCTTTTTTTTAAATAATGAGTTATAATCTACACAAATGTGAATCATATACTACTCACTTATAACTCAAAACTGACTTATTTATAATTTTACTTAGGAAAATAAATTTTGAGTATTTTTGCCGAGTACATACCTACATACCGCAGTAGCCTAGTGGGAAGAGTTCACATCTGTCATGAAAGAGGTTTGCAGATCGATTTTATTCTCGTTTTATAAAATTCAAAATTACCGTTTTACGCCTATAACTCTTCAAAACAGTATTCTCTTTTAATTATATACGAATGTACATACATTCGTATATGTACTATATATTTTCTTTTATATATGATAGTGTATGCATAAATTTGTTTGCTGTACATACTTTTCCATGCAATGACAATAGCTTTGTGTTGGCCTCACCACTGTTGGTAGTTTATAAATCATTCGAGATAAGCTCTGGCACAACGTGCAACACCTGATGCCATAACGGCAATGGCAGCATGCATGACGCTGAAGCTTGAATGGGTTGCCAACAAACGCTCGCCGCCCCTCCCTCTCTATTTTGTGCTATGTATGTATATTAGATGCGTTTTTTTGATCTAACATATCCCTCCGGCCACAGAATATGAAAATAGGATGTTGTAGGATAACTAAGCTGATTTTTATTTTTTTTTAGAGAGAAAACTGAGTGGGCTACTCCAAAAACAGCGATTTTTTTTAAATTCCATGATGGGTTTATATTCATATATGAAAAAAACCACATAATTAAAAATAAAAAAACAAAAGATATATATTCTCATGTAAAATTAACGGCTTAATCGAATGGTGTACTCAGGTTTTTAGCGCGAGCCATAGTGAAGGTACCAAGATCGCCTAAAGTGGAATTTTATTTTTTTTAGTCACGGATTTTCAAGAGTGGACCCTGGTATTTTCAAGATAGCTTAAATTTCTTTTTAATCAAAATATACAGGAATCTGCGCAAATTAATGCAGTTTTCAGAAAAGTTTATTTCATCGCAATCGAGCTTTTTTTGTCCAAGCTACTTTGGTTTAAATGAAACATTCCAAAATCACTTTCATATTGGAAAACATTTTTTATTGTTGCAAGTACAAAATTCGAAAATTTATTATTTACATATGTACAAAAAAAAAATGTTTTTCAATATGAAAGTGATTTTGGAATGTTTCATTTAAACAAAAGTAGCTTGGACAAAAAAAGCTCGATTGCGATGAAATAAACTTTTCTGAAAACTACATTAATTTGCGCAGATTCCTGTATATTTTGATTAAAAAGAAATTTAAGCTATCTTGAAAATACCAGGGTCCAAACTTGAAAATCCGTGACTAAAAAAATAAAATTCCGCTTTAGGCGATCTTTGTACCTTCCCTATCGCTCGCACTAAAAAACTGAGTACATCATTCCATTAAGCCGTTAATTTTACATTTTTAATTATGTCGTTTTTTTCATATATGAATCTAAACCCATCATGGAATTTAAAAAAAAAGCGCTGTTTTTGGAGTAGCCCACTCAGTTTTCTTTCTAAAAAAAATAAAAATCAGCTTAGTTATCCTACAACATCCTAGTTTCATATTCTGTGGCCGGAGGGAAGATCTGAGAAACTTTGCCGAAAAAAACGCATCTAATGTATATGCATATAGCGAATGCTGTTGGGTAAAATTGCAATACAATACTTTTTTTTGCTTCCTTTATATTTTTATTTGTTTGGGCGAAGCATTTTTTCTTTATTATTTATTTTCCTTTCTTTTCTTTTTTACTTTTTCTTTATTTTTTTACCTTCTTTTTTTGTTCTTTTTTATTTTCTTTTTTTTCTTCTTTTTCTCTCATTTAATATCTTTTTATAACATTTTGTTTCGAATTTAAATGGACAAAAATAGTCGAGTAACGTTATGATAGCAGAGTAGTGTGGAGAAATGTGCCACTGACATCGGCACCGGTAGCGGCAGCAATATCGGCCGTAAAGGCAAAAAATATGTAACATCAGCATGAATAGTAAATATTATGTATGAAGTGGCAGTAAAGTAATAGTAATGGCAGCAGCAAGCAGTATCAGCATCAGTGGCAGCAGTAAAAGCAACTCTGGCATTTTTGCTATGTAAATATTGAAAGGCATACAACCGGGGCGTATACGTAACTATGATCGTATGAATGCCGCTGATGTAAGTATGTACACATGTTTGAGTACATCTGAGCATAAAATGTAGGCAGTAAGCAGAGAATATAAAAAATTGAATATAAGCAGGAAATATGAAAATAAGATAAACAAAGATTGCTGAAAAATAGCTAAGAAGGTGAAAAGTTGTTGAACACGAATCATTTTCGAATCGCTTTTGGTTTGTCTTGCTTTGGTTTAATTCAACATATATGTACTTGGGATCGCATTTACCCAAAATCTATTTCTTTTATAGTCATTGATAATATGAAATAATTTTATATGTACCCTAAATCATAAAGTGACCAAACTCAAAATTCCAAAATTTTCAGGAGTGTCAAAAAACTTTTTTTCTTTATAAGTATTCGTATGGAAAAAGGCCACGTATAATGATAATTTTTTGGTCAAAAGAGACACAGATTGAAAAGATTTTTTGGCAATCGCTAGAGATATGTTCTGTGTAACGGTTTATGAGAAAAAAAAAATTTCGAAAAATTTTGAGTTGTGTCACTTTATGATTTAGGGTGTGATATGTTCATACGAGTGTATGCATGAGTCACATAAAAGTCTTACATTTTCTACACTCTTAAACTGCATGCATGCTGGAAGTAACTTTATCTTTTGCGTGAAAAAAAAAGAAATGTCAGCAATGACTACTATGTGACTCACGAATGACTCATTGGTTACTCGTGTGTAATTTGATTTTTGAAAAATTATATTTTAATGTGAAGAGATATACTTCAAGAATGATTTATGTATAAGTACATATGAATGGCTCACTAATGATTCAACACATAGCTCATTAATGACAAATGCTTAATTTAATTTCGGTAGACTTCTATTTTCATTCCCTCGCTTCTTGGTGAAAATAGTCACCAGTGAGTTATAGGTGACTCACTAGTGACTCATTGGTAAATCGTGCGTAATTTAGCTTTTGGCAAGTTATATTTTGATAAAAAAAATTTTTCAAATATGATTTATGACGTACTCACTAAAGTTCAAATATGATTTATGAAGTACTCACCAAAGTTCAAATATGATTTATGAAGTACTCACTAAAGATTCACACATAACTCATGAATGATTAAATTATGAATGACTCATGTGTAAATTAATTTTTGGGCGACGGCAATTTTTATGTATCCACTTTTCCTATTGCACGTAATTTATATGAAAATGTAAATAAGATAAAGCTGGTGACTGAAAAATAGTGTGAGTGGGGATTATGGGTAGTGTAAAAAACTGTAGCGAAACTTTACTACTACTACTACTGCTACTACTACTATATGTATTATATTATAAGTGTTTTTTCTCCATTCTATCCTTATGCACTTTCATCTAGTGACATTTATTTATCCGCTGGTGTGACATAACAAAAGCAGCATCAATATGCAATGACAACATTCCAGTATTAAATTGGTTTATTACAGAAACATAAATAAATTATGTACATTTTGAAGCATGTATGGGTTGTACATACAAAAACCCCAATAAACCAAAAGGCTTGAGAATAATATTATAACAAGCTTACAAATATAAGCGTTAAGCTTGAGAAACTATTGTGTAAACTATTAAAAAAGACTTAAGAACAATTGTAGAAAAATCAAAACGGCACCATTTTTATAAGCTTACAAATGTAATTGTAGAAAAATATTACTTGTGAAAGCTTGTTGTAAGCTTATAAATACAATTGTATGTATAAATAGTGAAAAAAAAGAAAAAAATAAATTTTTCCTTGCATTTTTCTTTTCATTTTCTTTCCTTCTTCGCCTTTACTGCTATGTTCTTTATTTTATATTCTCTTTCTATTCCGAAACATGACATCAACCTGAGCCGTATCATATAGTGGGACATTCAACATTATATTGAATTTTATTCAGGCTTTTATACTTTCCTATTCCGAAAGAGGAATAATGAATTATATGAACCATTGTAAAACCAAAATTTAAAAAAATTTTACAGCAAGCTTATAACAATGTTATTATTAATAGTTTTTCAAGCTTGCATTTCAAGTGTAAAGTAAGCTTATTGTAATATTATTTTCAAGCTTTTTAACATAAGGAGTATTGTGAAAGGCTTACATAAAGTAAGTGTTCCTCAATTATTACAATCATGCTTGTGAACAGTGTTGCCACTTTAGCTAATTTGTAGCTAGATTTAGCTATAACTTTTGGCGTTTAGCTACAGATATTTGCGTTTAGCTATTAGCTATTTTTGTTAGCTTTTTTTTTAATAGCTTAGCTATTTTTAGCCATTTTTATACTCAGCTGTACTAGTACACAGAGTATTATAGTTTTAATCACATAACGGTGGATTGTAACAGAATGAAATAATCGAGATAGATATAGACTTATATATATCAAAATGATCAGGGTGAAAAGAGAAATCGATTGAGCCATGTCCGTCCGTCCGTCCGTCCGTCCGTCCGTCCGTCTGTCCGTCTGTCCGTCTGTCCGTCCGTCCGTCTGTAAACACTCTAACTCACGCAAAAATTGAGATATTTTGATGAAATTTGAAATGCAAGTTGGTATCGACACTGGGACGGTTGGTATTAAAAATGGGCGAAATCGGACCATGACCACGCCCACTTTTCCCATATAGAAAAAATCGGAAATTTGGTATCTCAGCCACTAATATAGCTAGAGTGATGAAATTTTACCCACATGTTAAGCTCAGGCCCCTAAGAAGAAATTTGATAGAATTTTGAAAAATGGGCCGTGCCACGCCCACTTATTAAGGAGCAAACATTGAAAGCTTTATGAGCCATAACTCAGAAACTGTATAAGATATATCGATGAAATTTGGTACGCGTGATATACTTACTTAGGCAAATATTTGGACGAAAAATTGTCAAAATCGGTTGACGGTCACGCCCACTTTTATATATGGGTATTATAAAGTGACCTAATAAAAACATTTTAAGCGATATCTCTGTCAAATATAAAGATATATCATTGAAATTTTATATCAGAAGTCCACCTGCGGACATACAACGAAAAACACAAAAATTTTGGAAAATGGGCGTGGCACCGCCTCTTTTTAGAAGCTGGAATATACGAGATTTCTGAGCCCATAACTCGACAAATAATTGCTATATAATGACGAAACTTGCTGTGTACACTTTTATTACTTGCGGTAATACATGTTGAAAATTTTAGCGAAATCGGTTGACGGCCACGCCCACTTTTATATATGGGTATTATAAAGTGACCTAATAAAAACATTTTAAGCGATATCTTTGCCAACATAAAGATATATCATTGAAATTTTATGGCAGGAGACCAACTGCGGACATAAAACGAAAAGCATAAAAATTTTGGAAAATGGGCGTGGCACCGCCTCTTTTAAGAAGCAGGAATATACGAGATTTCTGAGCCCATAACTCGACAAATAATTGAGATATTATAACGAAACTTGGTTTATACACTCTTATAACTTGTGTTAATAGACACGCAAAAATTTATTGAAATCGGTTTATGACCACGCCTACTTTTTAACAAAGATATTTCTAGAACACCCTTTGGGAATTTGTAACGTGACATCTTTGTAACTAGCAGTCATAAAGGAATGAAATTTTGCACAAAGAATAATATTCATATGCTTAGTTGGATGACTGATAAAAATTTTGAAAATGGGCGCGGCTACGCCCACTTTATGCAGCACTTGCTTTATATAAAGTATCTACACCGTGTTTCCATCAAACGCAAACAAACAATGAAAGCATACAGCTGAGTATCTAATGTTCGATTCCATTCGAACTTAGGCTTCCTTACTTGTTCTTAATTTCTTTATTTTGCACAACAGTTTATCATTTTAAGCTAATGAGTCATCTGCGAGTTTATGAAAACTTGAAAGTGTATACTTATCCTTATGATTGTCAAACTATACAAAAGTTGATAGTCTGGCATGCCTTCCTTATTTTATCGATTATTGGTGCATTCATATGCAAGGTTGATGCAATCAAGGCAGATCTAGGAAGGTAGGCTCGGTGGCGAATTCAGAAATTTCCCATGTATTTTGTTATTGTAATTGGTAGAGTGTAATGTCAAAATGATAATTCGCCTTAGTTAAAATCTGAATTCGCTTGAGACTCGCCCATTCCTATTGGTCATGATGTGAATTCGCTTTGATTTTGACATTACACTCTACCTTTGTGAATAAAAAAGTAGTTTCTGAATTCGCCACCGAGCCTACCTTCCTAGATCTGCCTTGGATGTAATAAGGTTTTCGCAGTGCGCAAAAGCAACTCTGCCATACATTTTGTTGTTGCCCATTTTGCTATTTGAATTCGCAAATGACCATTGGCATACGCGATATTTGAACCGTCCTTTTCACGGTGTATTCGTAAAATTTTTCAGAACTTTATTATCAAGTTAATTGAGCAACTCCGCCAACGCTTACCGCGGAATATTCAATCTTTAAAAAATATTGATTTTTTTTCTGTAAATAAGCCAAAAATATTTGACACTTTCAAGGATGAAAAGGATCACTTTAACACGGAGGAAATCACTATTTTAGAAATGCAATGGAAAAACTACACGCATACCCATGGAAGGGAACTACCTCTACAATAAAGTTTTGGGTAGACGTAAGAAAGCTTAGAAATGCTCTTAATGAAAATCCGTTTGAAGAACTACAATCTTTTGTGTTTAATTTTCTAATCCTACCGCTTAGTAATACAGAAATAGAACGTAGATTTTCTGTTATGAACGTAATAAAAACAAAGCAAAGAAATAGAATGCAATTATTTATGTTAAACTCTCTATTGACTGTTAGGTATGGTCTAAAAAGGCTTGAAAAATGTTGTAATAACTTTAAAATTCCTAACGATATTATTAAAGCAACGACTTCAATTAATAATAATTCAACCTGTGAATTAAATGAAGAAGATATGATTTTTGAAATGTTATTGAATCAAATTTTTAACTAAAGTTTAAATATTAACTAGTCGCTATTATAATTTATTTTAATACTGCAATTGAATGTACATACATACATACATACATATGTAATGAATTGATTTTTTTCATTGAAATACTCTTATTATGCGAGGTACATATATAAGTACATAGAAACAAATATATGTATGGCTACAATATATAATATATGTATATATAAATATTCATATATGTGAAGTTGTTTTATGTCACGTTTTTTAAATAAATCATTATTTGGCTATTTTTGAAAAAAAAAAATTTGGCTATTTATTTTAGCTATGAAAAAAATTATTTAGCTATTTTTAGCAATTTTTTTTATTTAATTTAGCTATAAGCTTCAAAATATTCTGGCAACACTGCTTGTGAATAAGCATACAATTAAGCTTATAAAAACTGTATTGCTATAAGCTTACAATGGACAATTGTTATAAGCTTGTTCTCAAGTCCTATTACATTTCGCTTACTTCCTGGTCTGTTGGGATATTTATACAACAACATATACAAAATAATATTTTCCATTTTCTACATAAAAAAGTAAACCACGACGCGTTGCCAACACTATGTAGTAAGTAAGCGTACATGCCAGCTTCTCAACTGTCTAGTCCCACACGTGCTTTCATTTCATTTCATTTTACTTTACAGCCAAATTGCTAAGCAAGCTTTGTGTTGTGACACGCTAGTGTAAAGTCAATTTCAATAAATATTCAATATGTCATGACAAATGCGACATTTTTATGAGTGTTTATTTGTGTGCATTATAAGAATATTATAGACGGATATTGATCAAAATTTATATTTTTGGGTTGGTTAAAAACTGCTGCCCGCAAAGGTATCGTTATTTAGATAAAAGATGAAAAATGAAAGGCCAAGAAATGGCACTTCAGAATCTTTTAAAATGTAAATATGGCATGCGTGTATCATTTTTCGTAACACGCTGTGGCTTAAGAGGCTGATGTCCGTGTAAAGAATGGCTCTAATTGAAACAGCTAAGGGGAAAAGCTGGATCACTAAAACAAATATGTATGTATGTTTAATGCGTATTTTTTAATCCTGCATGCTCCCTAAAAAAGTTAAGTTATTTTAAAGAGAGCATACATGAGGGTGGTCCTTGTGGTGCAGTGGGTAGAGTGCTTGCCTGCTATACCAGAGGTCACAGATTCTAATCCCAGTCCGATCAAATACCAAAAAATTTTCTAACATAGCTGGGGAACTTCGATTAGAATTAGAAATCATTTCGATTAGAAAAATTAAGTAATCTAATCATTAGATTTTTTTGATTATTTATATTTTGATTACTAATTGATTAGATTAGAGCTAATCAAAAATCTAATCACGATTAATGACGATTGGCATATCTAATCAAAACTAATCAAAACTAATCAAAAATAAAATCAGTTAGATTTCTCGATTAGTTTTGATTAAATTTGATTAGATCAACTGTTTTGAAATATTTTTTTTTGTCATTTAATGCATAGAGTAGCAAACTTAAAACTACTTTTATTCAAAATTTCATCGTAAACATAAACACCAAAATACTAGTTGAAGTATAAAAATTAAAGGCAAATTCTGAAAAAATGCTGATTTATATTACATACATACTAAGTATCACAAAAAGTTTATATTTGACTTCATTAGTACCAATGTATTATATTATTAATATGCATGAGGGTTGTTTGATAAGTCCGTGACAATTTGAATAAGAAATCATTTTTCAGAAAAAAAAATGCTTTTTATTTTTCAATATAATCTTCTTCTAGCACGACACAGCGTTTTTAAAATTTTTTTATTCCTCCAAAAAAAAAGGATTTTTCTAGGCTATCAAAATAGGCATTTGACCCAAATATCCTACCATCCAACCACCTCATTAGGTTTGAACACAGGAAATAATCGGAGGGGCTAAATCTGAAGAATATGCTGGGTGAGATAGAAATCCGTAATCCAATTTATGAACCTTTGCAATGGTGACTACACACGTGCGCGTTCGTGCATTGTCTTGATGAAACAGAATTTTTTTCTTGCAAAATGGGGTCGTTCTTGTTTAAAATCAAGATCGAATCTGTCCAAAAGCTCTGAGTAGTATTCTACGGTAATTGTTTTACTCTTTTCAAGATAATCGATGTAAATAACAGCTCGTGCGTTCCAAAAAAATGTGGTCATAAACTTGTTGGCCAACAGATCTACTTGGGACCGCTTTGGTGCACGTTTACCCGGACAAGCCAACTGTTTTGATGGTTTATTGGTTTGTGATGTGTATTATTATCGAGTGGATGCCTGTAGTGTCAACTATTTCAAGCACTTTCGTTGTTCGATCGTTCAACATCAGTCCATGAATTTTAACAACGATTTTTGACTTGTCTACTTCTACGCTAGGCATCACTTGTGCTAATGTGACCACAATGGAATTCAGTAAGCCACTTTTTAACCATTGAAAATGATGGAGTTGAGTCTCAATAGTATTTATCATGCCTTTCCTTGCTTTTCTTCAGGGTTTTTTTACGAAAAAAATAATCAGCACAAGAAATTCGTTTTTTTTTCCATTTTCGTTAAGACACACGAGGTTTTCGGGTTTAAATACAAACTAAATTGCGCAAGTGGCTCAAACAGTTTACAGTAGCCAAGTGCAAAATATCATGGACTTATCAAACAACTCTTCTGCATACTGTGTATTAAAAATTACTCATACGCCATAGCCCACCACAATTATGCACAAATGAATATACATTGTATAAGCAATTGCATACACTCTTTTGTATACATTTTCTTATTCTTTCATTTATACTTACTCATTCAATATTTATAAGTATTACTTGCTTACGTAATTTCCTCGGAGTTTTAATATGTATGTACATATATGCTGCTTTTAATGCCAATGTCTTAACCACGCATGTACAGAAATACAAATATATGTATGTACATAACTACATCTATATATTCATACATACATATTATAATAACTTGTATCTTTTTATTGTTACAGCACGTAATTTATGCCAAACGAGAAATGACATAAATGGCAGCCTGTACAATTGGCTTACACACGTGCACAAATACACAAATACACATCACTTTATCAAAAAAAAAAAAAAAAAAAAAAAAAAAAAAAAAACAATAAAAAACTCAAAAATAAAAATAAAATGCATGACGATCTTATTCACCTTTACTGCTTAATATTCATTTTCCTTTGTCAGAGCCAGCTGAACTCAGCTGCTTCATGTCACGCATGTTGGCAGCAACGGCACTTCTTAGGCGAAGAGAAAAAAAAATGCAAATGAAAATGAAAAAGTACAAAAAAATTAAATAAAACGAAGGAAAGCAGGTAGTAATACTTAATAACTAAAGTAGTCAAGCTATCGAGCAGGAAGTGTTATGGCAATTGTACACATAAATGATATGAGTATCTAAGTGACAAACAAAAACGACGGTAGGTCATGTTGAGTCATACGTAAAATAATACTCATATGAGTAAATAAAAAGAAAAATGTAAGCAAAAAAGAATGAAAGAAAAAAAGAAAAAAATAAATAAGGTAGCACTTACTACGTTACGTGTTTGTCGCATTTTATTGCTTCGAGAAAGAACAAAAGGCAGAAATATGGAAAACGTATACCTGTAACTTAACTAACAGTAGCAGTGAAAAAAGGCAAAAAAAAAAATATGCATACTCTATCTGTTCAACGTATGCAGCATGCGTACATCACATTTATATACTTAAGTTATTCCACATCTGTATTATGTATACATACTGTCTTTTCTTTTGAGCATGCTTTTTTATTGCTGCACACATTCACAACTATACATATCAAATAAGTGTATAATATGACTACAAAACATGATTGTACAAAATCGCTTCAATTTATTTATGATATACGAGTATATATTTGCATATTTAGCGTAAATATACATACATGTATGCATACATATTTAAACACGTACTACCCCTTCTACGACAACTCATACCCAATCAGAAAATGGTGTGCGCGTGGACGAAGCGGCAAAGAAAGTGCTAGCAATGATTTCAAATAGAATTTTTACATGCTGCATTTGCATTTAAAAGAGGGCGACACGATGCAAGCTCTAAATTATATTTTTTGGTAGCTCAGAGGTGAAACTCGTAGCACGTTGTTGCTTTTGAATGTAGCTGTTTCTTTACCTAATTCGTTGCTATTTTTAATGATTATATTTTTAAAATTTTTTGTATTCGTTGTTCGATATTCGTTATTCGGTATTTGATACTCGCTATTCGATATCCGGTATGCAATATTAGTTATTCAGTAATCGATATTCGGTATTCAACATTCGGTATATGGTAGTCAGTTTTCGATATTTGGTATTCAATATTAAGTATTTTGTATTTGATATTTTTTTTTGTTTTTTACCTAAATTCGTTACTGATTTTTATGTACATATTTTAATTTTTTTTATATTCGGTATTTGGTATTCAGTACTCGGTATTCGATATTCGGTATTAAGTATTAGATATATTCGGTGCTCGATGTTCGGTATATTCGGTGCTCGATGTTCTACTCTATTTGGTGATTGAAATTTTCTATGTATCTATTTTCCGGTCAGTTTAGTTTTCTTTTTAAAATTTGGTACTTGGTATTTGATGTTTGATACTTGATATTTCATATTTGATATTTTGTGTTTTATATTTGATATTTTTTATTTTTAATTTTTAATTTTATATTTTATATTTTATATCTTATATTTTTTTATTTTATATGTGATATTTTATATTTGATATTTTATATTTTATATTTTATATTTGATATTTTATATTTTATATTTTATATTTTATATTTTATATTTTATATTTTATATTATATATTTTATATCTTATATTTTTATTTTATATTTTATATTTATATTTTATATTTTTTATTTTATATGTGATATTTGATATTCGTTATTTGTATTTGATATTTTATATTTTTGATATTTGATATTTAATATTTGATATTTGATTTTGATATTTGATATTTGATATTTGATATTTGATATTTGATATTTGATATTTGATATTTGATATTTGATATTTTATATTTGATATTTGATATTTGATATTTAATATTTGATATTTCATATTTGATATTTGATACTTGATATTTGATACTTGATACTTGATATTTAATATTTGATATTTGATATTTGATATTTGATATTTGATATTTGATATTTGATATTTGATATTTGATATTTGGTATTTGATATTTGGTATACGGTATGCCTATTCGTAATCGGCCCTCCTGACGTTGACAGTAGAAAATTTAGTGCAGAGTCCCTCACTGACGATGTAAAAGCTTTAAGTGCTCCTTCCACAAAAAAATAGAAAAAATCAAAAAATAAAAATACCACCGATTTAAGTAATTGCTTGGCTTAAGCGACAGCCGTACTTATGCACATAAATCCCACTTATAATTTTTCAATTATTTATAAGCCACTGAAAAAGTGTCATCATATCACAACACACGTCGGTTGCTCACATTCGATTGATGAAAAAAGTACATATGTATGTATTCGAATAAAATAATTTTTATCCACATAAATCTGCCATGAAGGCTAAAATAAAAAAAATTATAAATAAAATAAAAATGTAGCGCTTTAGTGAAAATTTACGCGAAATGTAAAAAAATCAAACGATTTGCTGTTGATGAACTCAGTATATATATAACTGTTTGTATGTACCGTGCATATATATACATATGTGTGTACATATGTGTGCATATTCGCTTTGCTGATTGTTAGCCAGCAACAACAATTTAATTACAAATAAAGTAATTTTTAATTGAATAACCACCACCAAGCGCACACAAAATAGTGCGGCTAGCGCCAGTACACATGCATAAGTAATTTGTTAAGCCATTAACACAGCGTTATTGGTGTCCGTCGCTGCATATAAAAGTTTGTGCATGCATTTTTATCTCTCATCTTTGTGTGTGCATTGTACATACATACATGCAGAGCAACACAAGAGCGAATTATATTTTGCGTTTTGTTTTTTCATTTCTTTTCATTGTCCTCGCTTGCTGCTTTTCTTTGTGTGTGTGTATTTTGTTTTTGTTTTGGCTTTTCTTTTTTGCATCGCTTTATATAGATGCGCGCGTGTTTCAGTCGCTTGTATGCAGCTGCAAATGTCCAAACGAGCAGCTGTTGCTTTTTATTGCACATTCACACACACAAACACATGCACAATCGCAAGCATACAAATAAACAATTAGCCACAAAGGCTGCACCACGATTTTGCTAGCATTGCAAAAAATATATGTAAGTACACACACACACACACAAACAAACATTGACATGCATTCGATTGCATTTGAATGCAGGGTGGTGCGCCTGGGCGTATGAGCAACCTAAAACAGGGTTGAGTGAGTCGGCGAATACTGTTCAATGTCATTTGTTGCACAGAAAAGCATTATTGTTTTATGAGTTGTTGTTGGTGTTGTTGTTGTTGCTTGCATTTTACTTTGTTTAATGTTGCTATTTGCGCTTGTTGTTGCTTTTGTTTTTGTTGTTGTTGTCAGTTTCGATTTTGCAATTGCAAATGCATCGATTTAATTGCAAATTAATTGTTGCGTCATTATCGTTAAGGGTTGCGGTGTGCAAGAGCGGCAAGTTAGTAGAATACAACGAGTGCGCTTATTTATATGCAAGTGTGTATGTATGTATATATATGTACATGTTTTTGCGTTTGTTTGAGCCTTTGGATGACATGCAAAATGCAACAGAAAAAACGCAAATGGTCAACAGCTGTTTGGGTCTGTTGTGGGCGCGCTAAATTAATAAAATTTGGTGGTTGAATATGGATGCATTATATGTATGTATGCAAAAATTCTGCAATTTAATAGCAGTTGGTTACAAAGTGTATATTTCATATACTTTTGGGCTGTAGTAAAGCTACTAAGAAGCAAATAATAACTAGAGCTCGGAAAAATAGGTGAAATCAAGCGCCTGAAAATATGCTCCTTTTTTTGAATTTTGTTTGTTTTCAGTGGCGGGATTACAATTTAAATAAATAAAAAAATAAAGGGGTGCCATATTGGTATGGTGGGTGAACAATTTATAAGAAAATTTCTTAATCATGTTACACAAATTTGCAGTTTAAATAAACATACAGTGGTGTGTGATGAAATAAAGCAGAATAGAAAGTGATTTTATTCGTAAAATATATTAATTTACGTGTTTTTAATTATTTTAATTTGTTAAATAAAAGAAACCTATAACAGAAACCAAATATATTAAAGTTAAAAAGTTTGGAAAATTCGCCAATATTTCAGCAAAATTTGTAACTTTTTGAATAGAAATTTTATATTATTTTCTAGTACGCAATTTTTTCGACTTGTAAATTCGCATGAAAAAAAATGCAGAGGACAACTAGAAAAAAATTCTCAAATAACAGGTATTAGTATTTTTTCCAGTAAAATTCATTTGCTAATATGCACTTGCCTCATTTTTATTCAAAATATATTTGTTTTGAAACTCTAATTGTTTTTCCTTCACGTGCGAAGATTTTGTCTAAAATTTAAGCGAGTCACTACAAATTTTTAATTTTTCTTTATTCTTTATAATTATATATTTATTTATTATAATTTATTATTATTCTTTATTATTACATTTATTTATTGTACCTTTTTTTGCAATTTTTCACGTGCAATCCATAAAAAACCTTAATAATTTATAATTTAAAGAGTTCTAGTGCACGAAATTTTTATTTAATTCAATTTTTAATTGTTGGGGATAAGTGGATAAAAAATTTTACAAATATTTGCAGCGAAGATTGAGTGTATAGCTATTTCACAAAAATAATTTAATTAATAATAATTAATAATTTATTTTGCTGGCATCCTAGTAAGCAAAATATCCAATTGCATTCACGGGGGGCTTAGACCCGAATGCACCCCACTCTTAAACTTGCCACTGGATGTGCTCACAAACATTACGTAGCATAATCTTAGGCGTCTGATTTTCACCTATTATCCGAGCTCTAATAATAACAGAAATCTAAGTGCTTAAGCAAACAGATTTTTGACGAATACCCGTACAAGTAAATATATGTGGATGAAACGCTGTTAAGCGCATTAGTAGTCGTGGGATATCACTTCTATTCTATGCTTGACTACTTGTTATTACATCTTCAGCCAGTAGTATACATAATTAGATACTGATGTGCTTAGGACAATGCCTAATGTGTGTTGGACACTCACACATAAGAAGTAAGTGACAAATTCCTCACTAAATGCAATCCCAAATGGATTTTTTATTATTTCGAAATGTTTTCCGAATGTCCAAGTTGTGATTTTCTATCTGGCTTCGACAATTGGTTCCTTTTTACATCTCTTCCCTGTGTCAAGCTTGCTTAAAATTTGTGATATGCGTCCAGCATGGAATGAAATAGAATTGTGGTAGGCCGGGAAAACTATTCTTTCCCAAGCATTCAGACATATTTTCCCATTGTACTTAATGCCTTTAGAAATAATCAGTATCTAGAAAAATAGTGGGATAGTGGAATCAGAGTTCCTCTGGCAAACTTCCCAAATCCTTTTACAAATCTGAGAAGTTTGTTGAGTGGTAGAGAAAGTGCATCCGTCATTCTGAATACATCTGACGCGAGAATGCGCAATCTTAGTCTAGCGAAATTCGGACAGGTGCAGAGAAAATGCAAGATAGGCAATGTGAGCTCTCGATGATGCCTACTGATGACCATGTGCTGTCAAAATGGATTGTGTCCTGTAATAAACCCCACAAGAGCCCAAAGCTCCCTCCTCCGATGCAACAGGAAGTTTGCCACCTGCCTCTTAGGCTTTTAAGAAAGAACTTTGTAATTTTACAGGAATTTGTAGAGTTTCAGCGTCTCCCGTGAGTTTCCTCCGTGGAGTATCTGATCCACTTCACAGTGCCCGTTATTAGTCCTATGATTGGCTGCGGTTCAGTTGTTTGTTCCGCTGATCCGCAATTTGATAATTCATCGGTCAGTTCGTTACCTTAAACACCACAGTGTCTGGGTACCCACATAAGTTGTAGTTTATTCCATTTTGCTACGGAGTCAAGCTTAAACTTAAATTCGTGAACAATTTTTCAAGATTTTCGCACAGTTTCCAGTGCCTTCAGTGTAGCCTGCACTTGCATGAGGCTTGAAAAGGCTAAAGGCGCACAGTAGGAAACAGAGATAAAATCTTCCTGACTCTACTTGCGTGACAGTTATCCCTTCGTGCACTTGCGTCCAGCATACTAGCACCTAATGATGATCTTCAAGGTTTTAATCTGTGAAGTTAGTATCAAAAGCCAAAAAAACAAAAAAAAAATTTCTAATTAGTAAAAATCCAATTATTGGGTTTTTTAAGAGCAGCGGTCACCTCTCGGCAGTGGGCGGCATACCCCTCGAGTGTCGGCATAAATCTGTAGGTCCACCCAATTAGTAGGAAAAACAAAGAGCACACCTCGAATTGGGAGAGAAGCTCGGCCATAAAACTTGTCAGATTTATAATAACGCAAGTGTATTATATTATTATTATTAGTATCAAAAGCACTGCCTGACTGTTCTGTTCCAAGTAAATATGTACTTCGAGCTCTTTTACTTTTAACACTCTAACTCTGCTATAATGATGAGTATGGCCCCCTGAAAATGTGCTGTCTGAAGGCATCTAAAGTCGCAAAAAATACGGGAATTCGGTTGTTTAGGAAAGGTCGATGCTTCAACACCACTGCTCATTTTGAACCAGTTCCTGTAGAGCAGACGTCCTACTGATTGGCATTAGTTTGTTGTTTGAATTCATTTACTTGAAGTAGCAAACGTTTAGTATGTGTCTATAAATATTTAAAATCGGTATGAGTTACCTCTTTTTTGCGACGTGATCGTGCCTCTTCTGAGTTAACCGCCTATCAACAGCACTTGATTAAAGTCTTAAGTAAAATCTACACTCTTACTACACCCAAAATGGGCAAAATGAGGCTTTACATATTTATGTAACTCTACACCAACCTTCAATATCATGCACCAATAATTTAACTACATACAAAAGTAACCACTAAATGCTTTTTGCTTTGCTCATCGAACCAAACAAAAATGCTTTACTCATACATTGACCGATTCTTGTAAGGAGGTCAAGTGGTGAGAAGTGCTCAATGCCAACGATTTACTTATATGCTTTCAAAGGGGGTGGTAAAGAGGGTTACTATGCAATTGTGTTACAAACATGCATGCTTATGCACATATGTATATAAATCTGCGTAAGTTGTATATTCTTGTATTAGTGCTATTTACACCCTGCAGCGAAAGTCCAAACTAGTCAGCCAACCTACCAGGTAACTGATTAGATAAATTATGGGAGTTGCCCAACTAGATTCATAGGGTACAAATTGAGATTAGTTATGAAACAAGGAGTTTGTCCAAAAAAAGGGTTTTAACGAACGAATATATCCGGGGTTTCTGGAGGTTGCAATGAACACCTTTGCAGTAAAAGTAAAACAACTTCTTTATTGTTGCTGTAGTATTCGAACCCTGCGTAGTAGGCCCCTTGTAGATTTAGTTGGTTGCAAATTGTTAGATCATTAAATCAGGTGAATACCACAAATATAACATAGTTTGAGATGTTAATATAGCCCTGTATATTAGATACTACTTCAGCCATAGAAAAAAGTACATAATATGTTTGTATAAAGTCAGAAAATCATCAATATAAATGTCAAGCTTAGAATGGTCAACGTGTTACTTATTCACAATGTTTATGTTAATTTTCCTAAATCTATATATTAATAGGCTAACATTTTTCCCATACAAACAATTGCCAGGCTGTTTAGCACATTTAACATACTCATATCCACATAAAATTGATATGGATGTGTTCGTATGAGTGAGGAGCAGTGCATAGGCATTTTATTTTTTCTATAAATTATTTAATTTCTTTATAATTAATAAATAAAGTTTTTAGAAATAGATATCGTAAAAATGTTTACAAATATCGTAAACACAGTTGAAGAGTTGCTTTAATTTCAAAGCACTCTCTCTTCCTTTTTTATATGCGTTGGCATCACATTCAAAAATTGCATTCCACTCAAATCTCTGCTCAATGAGTGATTTGTAGATGGATTCTACTCAAGAATTCCATTATACTGAAATCTCTGTGTGTCTATGAGAGTGATTTGTAGCTTTTCTATTATGATTTTTATAAACGCCAGAACGATAGAAGTAGGCCGTGCAATATTCCATACTATAAAGAAAAAGGAGCAACGAGCCCCAAGTGAATTCAGATTTTAACCACGGCGAAATATCATTTTGACATTACACTCTACCAATTACAATAACAAAATACATGGAAAATTTCTGAATTCGCCACCGGGCCTATCTTCCTAGATCTGCCTTGATTTTGACCATGATTTCGAGTCGGACCGTGATCAAAAGGGCAAATTAGTGTTGCGGTACAACTGGAATTTGGAAAGTGTTGCTTATCTCCGCGAAAAGGAATAATTTTTGTACCAATACAAAGTTGAAAAAATAAATTGCATGGTCGAATTTCGAGCACCGGCGATACTAGTATGTATTTAATATGCAGGATCACAATCTAATGTGCCTGAATTCTATAATTTAAATATCATACTCTAATAACTAAATAAATGTATTAGAAACTTTATTTTGCAATTTTTGTTTTCATTGGAGTAGCATGTAAAACTAGTCAGTCAACTGGTATAGTTCTGATATCTACACTGACAAGTCAGCAAATTGGTATGATGCTGGCGTGTATACTGACTAGTCAGTCAAGTGGTATGATGCTGGTGTGTATACTGACTAGTCAGTCAAGTGGTATGACTCTGGTGTGGATACTGACAATTGCCATTTCCTAGGTCATCACCGTGTTAAAAATACCAGTTGCTAATATGGAAAAAAGATAGATGGCTGACTAGTTGAGCTGTATGGCCAACTAGTTGTCAATTAGTTTACAACTAGTTGATTTCGCTGCAGGGCAATTTCACTTCTCATTCGTGGTCAAACTCTGCTGCTGCTACTGCTACTGCTGCTGCTGCTGTGTTAGCCCGCATGTTTGATGACAAGCAAAAGAAAAGTGCTAACAGGATGTCAAGTACATTAAATTAAAACATACATATGTATGTATGTCTGTATGTACAAGTCCTTCATCATCACTCACTACTGACCCCTACAGGTAGGGGGTAAATTTGAAATTGGCTTGGCATTCCACTTTGGGAAGACAACAATCGAAGGGAATTCCATAAACATATTTGTACTCGTTTGCTTGCGGTCACTGCACGGTAAGTGGTCATAGCTCACAGAGCAATTGCTTGCACACAAACCAGAGCAATCGTTTACTATTACCCAACAACTAATTGAATTTGCTGGCAAGTTCAAGTGAATTATCAATATGTAATTGAATATAAGCTCATTTTTTTAATTTGAGTATGTGGCAAAAGCTGCAGATCATGCTGGTTTTTGTTTAATAAAAATAGGTTTGTGTGGTTTTCCAGCATTTTGTTTTTGTAGTAGTAATACTGCTGGGAATGTTGTAATTTTGCGTAAGAAGAATTGTGTGATATGATGAGTGAATACAATTGTGCATCATATGATATGGGAAATTGAGTTGTAGTCTGTAGATGTATTGCTGAGTAGAAATGTGAAATTGGTAAGATGAAATTCGAGTTTGTGTTATGTGGTGTATTTTTTTTAGTGTCAAGTGTTATGTGATCTCATATTTTGTGATATAATGTAATATCTATGATGTGAACTGAAATTACATAATGTGTTACTCTATGGTGTGATGTGATATGACTAGATGAGTTATGATTTGATATTAATTACGCGATATCTTACGATTCGATTTTATATGATGTGATTTGATTTGTGTGACGGATTTTATATGATGTGTGATATGAGGTGATATTATATGATTGTAACATTATTTTGTAGAAACAGTTTTAATGCGATTATTTGGAAACAATTATAATATTAAGCATCTCTATTTTACAATTTGAGCGTTATCGTATGAAAATAAACTTATATTAGAGCACGGCAGACTGCTTGAGCATGATTGCATTTATTGGGTGAATACTCGTATGATGTGACTGTCAAAAAAAAAAAAAAAATACAAAGCAAACAATAAGCTACGCATTTCACAAAATCTCTTTAAATTAATTTGAATCATCACTTATTTCTGAAGCTTTAAAATATTACTCTTGTCATTGCACTTGTGCCTTGCATAAGAAATTTATATTATGTTGTTCTTAGAAACTTAAGAAGCTTAAATAACTTATTATCATTTGCATTCATTGCTACCTCTAATTAAAATAAATAATTATCTGACATTCCTTAACATCTACTTAATTTAAATGAAACCACTTCAGGTAAGAAATGGAGTGAATGAAATGAATGAAATGAAATGAATATTCACATGTACATAAGTAAGTGTAGGTGTGTGTAAGTGTGTGTAAGTACAGCTTCACTCAGCCACAAAAGATATTATTCAAAAAGCACAAACAGCAAAAGAATAAATTACATATAATGTGCATGTCTGTATTTAAGTATGTGTGTTAATTTACACGTAAATATGTATTTAAGTATTGTACTCGTATGATGGATATTTTGTGTATGCATAATATGTCAGGGAAGTTACATTTGTCCGTGATTTTCGGGACTGTACTGATATTTTTGGAATGCCGAGATTTCCTCTTCTCAATTGACACAAAATTGGTATATCATGAAATACCGGAATTTTAGCTTTCTACTCTTTCTACTTCGAAATGTTTTATGGTATAAACTCTTTGCGAATGCGTATTCGGAGTGCCAGAATGACCATACCTAATATATACGAGTATTAACAAATAAATATATCTATTATATAAAAATGAATGGACTTCCAAAGTAATCAACCGATCTTTATGAAATTTCTACACTAGATTCACGTGGTATTAGCGCACATGATAGGGTCTACGGAATTTCGAAAAAGTGGTAACTTCCTGGAATATAGGCCCAAATGTGGACCAAGAGTGAAGTCTTTGAACAATATTGGTATCAAATTAAAGGTTTTGATGGGGACTTCAACATTGAACTCTTTTAATTGTGATGCCCAGGCCGGGTCTGCAGATATGGGTTAAAGCGTGGACCCGGAAAGTTTGTGAGAAATATTGGTATCAACTCAAAAGCTTTGAGGAGGGCTTCATTTTTATTTTTAAGTCGTTTTCCCAGGGATAGCTCAAGTGTGGGTCCGGATGGTGATGGATTGTCCCGCTAAGATAAAGGTAAAGATAAAGATAAAGATAAAGATAAAGATAAAGATAAAGATAAAGATAAAGATAAAGATAAAGATAAAGATAAAGATAAAGATAAAGATAAAGATAAAGATAAAGATAAAGATAAAGATAAAGATAAAGGTAAAGGAAAAGGTAAAAGTAAAAGTAAAGGTAAAGGTAAAGGTAAAGGTAAATGTAAAGGTAAAGGTAAAGGTAAAGGTAAAGGTAAAGGTAAAGGTAAAGGTAAAGGTAAAGGTAAAGGTAAAGGTAAAGGTAAAGGTAAAGGTAAAGGTAAAGGTAAAGGTAAAGGTAAAGGTAAAGGTAAAGGTAAAGGTAAAGGTAAAGGTAAAGGTAAAGGTAAAGGTAAAGGTAAAGGTAAAGGTAAAGGTAAAGGTAAAGGTAAAGGTAAAGGTAAAGGTAAAGGTAAAGGTAAAGGTAAAGGTAAAGGTAAAGGTAAAGGTAAAGGTAAAGGTAAAGGTAAAGGTAAAGGTAAAGGTAAAGGTAAAGGTAAAGGTAAAGGTAAAGGTAAAGGTAAAGGTAAAGGTAAAGGTAAAGGTAAAGGTAAAGGTAAAGGTAAAGGTAAAGGTAAAGATAAAGGTAAAGGTAAAGGTAAAGGTAAAGGTAAAGATAAAGGTAAAGGTAAAGGTAAAGGTAAAGGTAAAGGTAAAGGTAAAGGTAAAGGTAAAGGTAAAGGTAAAGGTAAAGGTAAAGGTAAAGGTAAAGGTAAAGATAAAGGTAAAGGTAAAGGTAAAGGTAAAGATAAAGGTAAAGGTAAAGGTAAAGGTAAAGGTAAAGGTAAAGGTAAAGGTAAAGGTAAAGGTAAAGGTAAAGGTAAAGGTAAAGGTAAAGGTAAAGGTAAAGGTAAAGGTAAAGGTAAAGGTAAAGGTAAAGGTAAAGGTAAAGGTAAAGGTAAAGGTAAAGGTAAAGGTAAAGGTAAAGGTAAAGGTAAAGGTAAAGGTAAAGGTAAAGGTAAAGGTAAAGGTAAAGGTAAAGGTAAAGGTAAAGGTAAAGGTAAAGTAAAGGTAAAGGTAAAGGTAAAGGTAAAGGTAAAGGTAAAGGTAAAGGTAAAGGTAAAGGTAAAGGTAAAGGTAAAGGTAAAGGTAAAGGTAAAGGTAAAGGTAAAGGTAAAGGTAAAGGTAAAGGTAAAGGTAAAGGTAAAGGTAAAGGTAAAGGTAAAGGTAAAGGTAAAGGTAAAGGTAAAGGTAAAGGTAAAGGTAAAGGTAAAGGTAAAGGTAAAGGTAAAGGTAAAGGTAAAGGTAAAGGTAAAGGTAAAGGTAAAGGTAAAGGTAAAGGTAAAGGTAAAGGTAAAGGTAAAGGTAAAGGTAAAGGTAAAGGTAAAGGTAAAGGTAAAGGTAAAGGTAAAGGTAAAGGTAAAGGTAAAGGTAAAGGTAAAGGTAAAGGTAAAGGTAAAGGTAAAGGTAAAGGTAAAGGTAAAGGTAAAGGTAAAGGTAAAGGTAAAGGTAAAGGTAAAGGTAAAGGTAAAGGTAAAGGTAAAGGTAAAGGTAAAGGTAAAGGTAAAGGTAAAGGTAAAGGTAAAGGTAAAGGTAAAGGTAAAGGTAAAGGTAAAGGTAAAGGTAAAGGTAAAGGTAAAGGTAAAGGTAAAGGTAAAGGTAAAGGTAAAGGTAAAGGTAAAGGTAAAGGTAAAGGTAAAGGTAAAGGTAAAGGTAAAGGTAAAGGTAAAGGTAAAGGTAAAGGTAAAGGTAAAGGTAAAGGTAAAGGTAAAGGTAAAGGTAAAGGTAAAGGTAAAGGTAAAGGTAAAGGTAAAGGTAAAGGTAAAGGTAAAGGTAAAGGTAAAGGTAAAGGTAAAGGTAAAGGTAAAGGTAAAGGTAAAGGTAAAGGTAAAGGTAAAGGTAAAGGTAAAGGTAAAGGTAAAGGTAAAGGTAAAGGTAAAGGTAAAGGTAAAGGTAAAGGTAAAGGTAAAGGTAAAGGTAAAGGTAAAGGTAAAGGTAAAGGTAAAGGTAAAGGTAAAGGTAAAGGTAAAGGTAAAGGTAAAGGTAAAGGTAAAGGTAAAGGTAAAGGTAAAGGTAAAGGTAAAGGTAAAGGTAAAGGTAAAGGTAAAGGTAAAGGTAAAGGTAAAGGTAAAGGTAAAGGTAAAGGTAAAGGTAAAGGTAAAGGTAAAGGTAAAGGTAAAGGTAAAGGTAAAGGTAAAGGTAAAGGTAAAGGTAAAGGTAAAGGTAAAGGTAAAGGTAAAGGTAAAGGTAAAGGTAAAGGTAAAGGTAAAGGTAAAGGTAAAGGTAAAGGTAAAGGTAAAGGTAAAGGTAAAGGTAAAGGTAAAGGTAAAGGTAAAGGTAAAGGTAAAGGTAAAGGTAAAGGTAAAGGTAAAGGTAAAGGTAAAGGTAAAGGTAAAGGTAAAGGTAAAGGTAAAGGTAAAGGTAAAGGTAAAGGTAAAGGTAAAGGTAAAGGTAAAGGTAAAGGTAAAGGTAAAGGTAAAGGTAAAGGTAAAGGTAAAGGTAAAGGTAAAGGTAAAGGTAAAGGTAAAGGTAAAGGTAAAGGTAAAGGTAAAGGTAAAGGTAAAGGTAAAGGTAAAGGTAAAGGTAAAGGTAAAGGTAAAGGTAAAGGTAAAGGTAAAGGTAAAGGTAAAGGTAAAGGTAAAGGTAAAGGTAAAGGTAAAGGTAAAGGTAAAGGTAAAGGTAAAGGTAAAGGTAAAGGTAAAGGTAAAGGTAAAGGTAAAGGTAAAGGTAAAGGTAAAGGTAAAGGTAAAGGTAAAGGTAAAGGTAAAGGTAAAGGTAAAGGTAAAGGTAAAGGTAAAGGTAAAGGTAAAGGTAAAGGTAAAGGTAAAGGTAAAGGTAAAGGTAAAGGTAAAGGTAAAGGTAAAGGTAAAGGTAAAGGTAAAGGTAAAGGTAAAGGTAAAGGTAAAGGTAAAGGTAAAGGTAAAGGTAAAGGTAAAGGTAAAGGTAAAGGTAAAGGTAAAGGTAAAGGTAAAGGTAAAGGTAAAGGTAAAGGTAAAGGTAAAGGTAAAGGTAAAGGTAAAGGTAAAGGTAAAGGTAAAGGTAAAGGTAAAGGTAAAGGTAAAGGTAAAGGTAAAGGTAAGGTAAAGGTAAAGGTAAAGGTAAAGGTAAAGGTAAAGGTAAAGGTAAAGGTAAAGGTAAAGGTAAAGGTAAAGGTAAAGGTAAAGGTAAAGGTAAAGGTAAAGGTAAAGGTAAAGGTAAAGGTAAAGGTAAAGGTAAAGGTAAAGGTAAAGGTAAAGGTAAAGGTAAAGGTAAAGGTAAAGGTAAAGGTAAAGGTAAAGGTAAAGGTAAAGGTAAAGGTAAAGGTAAAGGTAAAGGTAAAGGTAAAGGTAAAGGTAAAGGTAAAGGTAAAGGTAAAGGTAAAGGTAAAGGTAAAGGTAAAGGTAAAGGTAAAGGTAAAGGTAAAGGTAAAGGTAAAGGTAAAGGTAAAGGTAAAGGTAAAGGTAAAGGTAAAGGTAAGGTAAAGGTAAAGGTAAAGGTAAAGGTAAAGGTAAAGGTAAAGGTAAAGGTAAAGGTAAAGGTAAAGGTAAAGGTAAAGGTAAAGGTAAAGGTAAAGGTAAAGGTAAAGGTAAAGGTAAAGGTAAAGGTAAAGGTAAAGGTAAAGGTAAAGGTAAAGGTAAAGGTAAAGGTAAAGGTAAAGGTAAAGGTAAAGGTAAAGGTAAAGGTAAAGGTAAAGGTAAAGGTAAAGGTAAAGGTAAAGGTAAAGGTAAAGGTAAAGGTAAAGGTAAAGGTAAAGGTAAAGGTAAAGGTAAAGGTAAAGGTAAAGGTAAAGGTAAAGGTAAAGGTAAAGGTAAAGGTAAAGGTAAAGGTAAAGGTAAAGGTAAAGGTAAAGGTAAAGGTAAAGGTAAAGGTAAAGGTAAAGGTAAAGGTAAAGGTAAAGGTAAAGGTAAAGGTAAAGGTAAAGGTAAAGGTAAAGGTAAAGGTAAAGGTAAAGGTAAAGGTAAAGGTAAAGGTAAAGGTAAAGGTAAAGGTAAAGGTAAAGGTAAAGGTAAAGGTAAAGGTAAAGGTAAAGACCCATTATAACATATAAACTTTTTTCGTCGCTGCGAAGCGGGACGGGTATTTGCTATTTGCTTATAAATATTTAAAATATTGCTTTTAACACAAAAAACTTTGCAAAGCCACGCTATAACATTATTTCGAAGTCGCGGGATTAGCATCCCTAATATAAATGCATACATGTATATGTTCTCATGTAAACATGCACATGCAAAATAAATGAGCAAATAACTGAATATATGAGTAAAGTGAAGCGTATACATTTTACAAGCAAATGCAAATGATAAGCGACACAAAAGAAGCGCAAAAGCTGCCAGCAATGCGTTGCACCACATAAATACACAGACACATTGAAACATGCATACAACCGCAGACGGTAGTTAATATGGAAATATCACTGGTAAGTAAAAATTTGTTGCATATGTCTGCATTTGTTTTTGTAAAGATCTTTTTATGCTATAACTATGGTATTTATTGTTGTGGTTTTATTTTTGTTTTTGTTTTGCTTATTAACTTTTCTTATTAATTTACGTCTCGCCTTTTAGCGTGTTTTTCTTAAAAATTTATTAATTTATTTTTTGTTGTGTTTGCATTGGGTACACAATGAACAGTGAGTTACTGCTAAGGTTGTTCTGGCATTGATGGAATATATCTATCATTTGTGGAGTAGTGAGTAACTAGTGTAAGGTATGCTAGTCTTGGGATATAGCAAATAAAAAGAAAGTGCGCTGAATTCTTTTCTTCCGATACTTGAGATCCGAATGCCGTTTGGGTTGTCACGCCCAAGGCCGTATCTAGGGGGGGGGGGGGGGATGGCAGGGATCAATCCCCCCCCGAAATTAATGCGATTAAGTTTTTTTTATACTCAACTGTACTAGTACACAGAGTATTATAGTTTTGATTTCCTAACGGTGGATTGTAACAGAATGAAATAATCGAGATAGATATAGACTTATATATATCAAAATGATCAGGGTGAAAAGAGAAATCGATTGAGCCAGGTCCGTCCGTCTGTCCGTCTGTGCGCACGATAACTCGCGCAAAAATTGAGATATTTTGATGAAATTTGAAATGTAAGTTGGTATCAAGACAGGAACGGATGGTATTGAAAATGGGCGAAATCGGACCATGACCACGCCCACCTCCCCTATATAGTAAAAATCGCAAATTTTTTATCTCAGTCACTAATAGAGCTAGAGTGATAAAATTTCACACACGTATTGAGCTCAGGCCCTTATGAAGAAATATGGTGAAATTTTGAAAAATGGGCGGTGCCACGCCCACTTATTAAGGGGGCAAACATTGAAAGTTTTATGAGTCATAACTCAGAAACCGTTGAAGACATATCGATGAAATTTGGTAGGCGTGATATACTTACCTGGGCAAATGTTTGGACGAAAAATTGCCAAAATTGACGACCACGCCCACTTTTATATATGGGTATTATAAAGTGACCTAATAAAAACATTTTAAGCGATATCTCTGTCAAATATAAAGATATATCATTGAAATTTTATGGAAGGTGTCCAACTATGGACATAAAACAAAAAATACAAAAAGTTTGGAAAATGGGCGTGGCACCGCCTCCTTTTAGAAGCAGGAATATACGAGATTTCTGAGCCCATAACTCGACAAATAATCGATGTATTATGACGAAACTTGGTGTATACACTTTCACTACTCGTAGTAATACATATTCAAAATTTTAGCTAAATCGGTTGACGAACACGCCCACTTTTATATATGGGTATCATAAAGTGGCCTAATAAAAACATTTTAAGCGATATCTTTGTCAAATATAAAGATAATTCATTGAAATTTTGTGGCATGAGTTCTACAATAGATCGGAAACAAAAAATAGAAAAATTTCGGAAAATGGGCGTGGCACCGCCTCTTTTCAGACAAAGGAATCAACGAGATTTCGGAGCCCATAACTCGACAAATAATTGAGATATTATGACGAAACTTGGTTTATACACTTTTATAACTTGTGTTAATAGACACGCAAAAATTTATTGAAATCGGTTTATGACCACGCCTACTTTTTAACAAAGATATTTCTGGAACACCCTTTGGGAATTTGTAACGTGACATCTTTGTAACTCATAAAGGGATGAAATTTTGCACAAAGAATAATATTCATAAGCTTAGTTGGATGACAGATAAAAATTTTGAAAATGGGCGTGGCTACGCCCACTTTATGCAGCACTCGCTTTATATAAAGTACACCGTGTTTCCATCAAACGCAAACAAACAATGAAAGCATACAGCTGAGTATCTAATGTTCGATTCCACTCGAACTTAGGCTTCCTTACTTGTTTATAATATAAATATGCTTAATTGTATTTTTTAGAAGCATAGAAATCATGTAAAAAGTTAGTCTCAATTATTATTTGTATCTATGTATGTACTAGCAAGTACCCGGCTTACTTCGTTGCGCCGCAAAAATTAAATATACTGATGTTTAGCTTTGAGTAGAGTGTAAAAATGGGTTACACATTCATATTTTGTGCTTGTTTTCTGCAAGGAATGTAATATACCACCCTCGTTTAGATGAAATGCAAACACTTTAAAATTAAACAACGTTATAAACAATACATTTATTAACAACAAAAAATATGTATATATATAATAATTCAAACAACGTTTGGTACCTACACAGAGCGAAAACCACCTAATAAAATAGAACAAAAGTAAGAAGATATCTCTATAGTTTTTCTTTAAAAAGAATCCCTACTTAGTTTTAATGGGATAGTCTTTTTAATAAAATCAAGAAGAAATCTTCGAATATATATGTGGATATCTCCTTGAATTAATAAAGAGGGCGTTCTTCTTATTTTTATTAGGTTATCTAATTAAATTTATTATAAAATTAGTCTTATATACATACATATGTAAACTGAGTTAGCGGTTCACAGTCGACAAAAATAATGCGTAAAGAAAAGTTGAGTAGAAAGTTTTTTATTTATTGTAAGAAGGTATACTTTTAAATAAAATTAAAAAGATTTACCTCCCAAAAATAAGAAGAAATCTCTATGGAAATATCTTCGAAAAATTGAGTAAGAACTTTTCTATTTATTGTAAGAAGGTATACTTTTAAATAAAATTAAAAAGATTTACCTCCCAAAAATAAGAAGAAATCTCTATGGAAATATCTTCGTCTCTGACTTCTGTCCTCTTTTTGGACCACGAAGCTGTTCAAAGAGACAATCTTCTTATTTTTATGAGGATTATTTGGCTCTGTGTACATTAGTAGGCAAATTAGTTCATAAAATAAGGTACATCTTGTTCATTAATTAAAAACTTCCGTGAACACAACATTCTTTGTTTTGTTGCCATTTCCAGGTATAAGAAAACCCTGGGTTTGTGGTGAACCAGTTCGCGACAGAGCGACATACATTTGACCGTGAGAAAACACCTCGTTGCGAAGGTCTACCCCAATATAGCTAAATGTTTGCCCTTGGGACTTACAAAAAAACGCAAATTTCACTCATACGACCCATGAAAAGGGAAGAATGTTCCATATAGTTTAAATCCGGTCTGTAGTTAAATGCTGATTTCGTACGAATCGCCACATGTCTCCTCTGCATTCCACGCAACCGTGAGTTCTCTAAACGATTTGGATGTTCAGCGACTGTCCAGTTTCTTCTGAACCTAATTTAGCGCCTGTTTCCAGAAGATATAGATAACTGCGGTATTGCTTTTGGCATGTCTAAGAAATTGTTTAACAAAATCATTAACTTATAATTAACTTAATTGGGTAAGAGCTTAATTTAAAATTTTACCATTGAAATTAATTGTGATTTCGTTTCATCAAAAAAATGCGCATTTTTGTTACATTCTTCAATTTTCCGTTTTCGTTTGCAAAATGAAGGTAAAACTTCAAACAGAATATGTCTTCTTTTTTTAGTGGTTTTATTAGGCTAGTGGATCTAGTGGTAATTTAGTGTAAAAAAACTACATAAGTTTTTCACTTGCTACCCAGTTTTCGTTTCCTAAAAATGTACACTTCAGTGGTGTAAAAAACTCACACTTTTTACCCTCTGAAGCTTTGACAGGGTAGCTGGTTGCACTGAAAATCAGCTGACGAAAATTTTATTTGACAGATAAATTTGGTGAAATTAATTGGATTTTGCAATAACAATTAAATATGGGTGATAAGCGAAACCTAATTATTCATGCACATAGCATAGCAAACGGGGCAGATATGTACATATGTAATTTGAATTTGAAATGTTTTTTTTTAGTTAATCCCCCCCCAAAATCAAATCCTGGCTACGGCCTTGGTCACGCCTACAGTAAATTTCAGGAGAATAATGCACTACATATTTCCATGTATATATGTACATATATTTTTGTATATACAACGAATCACTCACTTTATATTTACACCGCAGCTGTGACTGAATGTGTCAAGTGTCAATCATGTGGTTCACCTCCATACGCATACACTTTACTGAAATTACAAGCTAATATGCTACAGAAAACTCCACTTACTTTACTTTTTCTCAGAAAAAGTAGATTAAAAAATGAAATATTTGTAGGTTGATAATGATATTCACTTAGCCATGTAAACAGCAGTACCTACAACAAGCTGCACAGCTCTATCAACTTCAACACGCAAGAAAAAAGTGTAGCTAAGCAGCGTTGTCATTGTGAACGTCAAAAAGGGGAAGAAAAAAAGAAAGAAAAGCAACAGAAATAAACATCAAATCAACATTAGTGTGCGCATATTTGATATAATTTGAGAATAAAAGATGGAATGGAAAAAATAGTAGAAATTCAGAAAGGGACATGAAGGCAAAAGGAAGATGAGTCAACCGGGAAACGGCTGAGGGAACAAAGAAAGTTAGGAACAGCGAAAGAGGGGAAGTGTGTAGGAGCACTTGCGCAGTTGAGATACAAATACTTTGCGAGCTCATTGCTTTTAAGGTAGACATAAATGTATATTTTGTGATATACACACAGATATGTATGTATACAAATGCACACATTCATAAGAATGCTAACTAACATGCTTGACAATCCGTCTCACAATTTTACTCGCTTTTTTGATAAGAGACATATTTTTTCCACATAAGACGCACTTCTGGTTGTTTGCATACAAATATATAAATATGAATCTACATACAAACTTATTTAAAGCTAAATCCACTTCAACGCCAAACAACAAGCAGAGAGACAAGCGAATAAAAAATGGCAGGTAATTAGATTTTCAAGTATTCATGAACACGTCATTTGTAAATAAAATAAAATAATAAACAAAATCTTGTTTTGAATGACATAACACGGAAGCAGTGGAAGCAGTACACTTACAAAACATCATCGTTTTATGCAAATCTCTGATTCAGTTCGGTTCAAATGTTGTCTAACCTTGAGGGCTAAGTAAATTTAAGAAGGCAAATAATTATGAATAAGATGTAAAACAACAAAAACAAGAAAAGAAATAAACAAAAAAATGTATAAAAAATAAAATGAGCAATTTTATCAAATACTTTTCATTGGCATTTTAAATTTGCGAAATTTTGTCTGAGTGATTTTTAAATAAAGGAAAAAAGGTTAAAATACATATACGTATGTAGTATAGAAATATATTGTTAGAAAACATATACTAAAATTGCATGAGCTTTAATTTCGTAGAATATTTTAACCCTCTAACTCCCCCACGAAGGGGTCTTTTTGACATCTTTTTTACAAAGTCCGAAAAAATAGTTTATAATATCGACGGCTGAGAATAAGATCGCCCTATTTCAAAAATTGTTTCAAAAACGCCCTATTCCAATAATTGTTTGCAAAACGTCCTATTTCAGATTTTGCTTCGAAAACGTCCTATTTCAGAATTTCTTTCAATAACGTCCTATTTCAGAAAATTATTCAAAAACGTCCTAATTCAGAGAAATCTATATGGAATTTTCTCTGAAATAGGGCGCTTTGAAGCAAAATCTGAAATAGGAAGTTATTGAAAAAATTTTTCAAATAGGGCGTTTTTGAAACAATTTTTGAAATAGGGCGATCTTATACTCAGCCGTCGATATAATCTTTTTACAAGGAACCTAAACCACCACAGAATATTATGCTGGATATTAGATTAGTCCGAAAATTAATAACAATCATTTCCATATTTATTATCGTAATTGCGATTTAAAAATTGATACGGAGACCAATCGTTTTCGAATGGTTAGCCTAATGTTTAAAAGGAATTGCATTTTAAAATATATTACTGCTCTTAGTCTCTTAAAGCTTTTGGCTTTTTCTCTTTTCAATTGAAATTTGCTGACCACTTTAAACATTTCCTATAGGTACTTTTACCTCAACTACTGCAAAACCACTAGCGGCAACTAAATAAATTATGTACTACACAATTTTATCACTATTTAAAATTGAAAAGAAAACGTACTTCATTACCCTGTCCCTCTTTCTCTCTCCCCTTCTCTTTCTTTCTCTGTTTCTCACTCTTCATGCTTGCTTTCAACGCATTACAAGCATTGTAAGCAGCACTTTTACACCGAGCGGCAATGCCTGCTTGACAATGTCCACTTGGCTGTTATACACTAATTAAATATCACTCATACGCCATGGTTACTAGCTACCATGTAGGGATGGCAACTATAACCGGAAAAACGATTATAATCGGTTAATTTCTTTCGGTTAACGGTTAAAATGTATCGGTTTTTTCCTTTTGATTATTTTTTCGATTAACCTTTTTCCTCTAAAGTCGAAAATAATCGAAAGGAAATAATCGAGAATTACCGCCTTTTCATTCGAGTCCGAATTCAGTTACCTACGGTTTTGTGAGTATATCCAAAAAATCGCAATATACGTTCCCTCCAGCCAGCGTTGCCGTATTGACGATTTTTCTCAATAAATGACGATTTTTTCGTTTATTGAATATTTTTTTTAAGGAAAGTGGCATTATTAAAAATTTAAACCATCTCAGTACAATAATTAAATGGTTATCTTCATGAAATAAATCCTTATATTTTGTAAATTATTTTTCAAGGCAAAATGTTAGTATTAATGAATGATTGATGATGTTATTTAAGTAAGCGCAATGTGCAGATAAATGTGCACAGCTTTTTTAAATATGATTTCATTTATATACGAATTTGTATTAATTCGTACCTCCTTAAAATTGTTTTTGGGAAAATTTTCCATTAAGGAACAACACCCCGAAATAAATGACTTTTTCAGGGGGGTAGAGGGGCTCTCACAGGACTTGGAACTGAAATCAAAAATTTCCGGAGGCTTGTAGTTTACAAGATATTTGTTGTTAAGATTTTAAAATTTACCAAACAAAACAAGAAAACTACGATTTATTTCCGAGATAAAAGCACGTATTAAAACGAGAAAATGCATATATGTATGTGTGTAGAACAATATTTTGCGTTGGCGGCCTTCAGCCGCGCTTTAAAAAAAATAATCCTCAGCCGACATAATTCTCTGGGGTAATATCTATGGATCCATCTAACCTTAACGACAATTATCTCGTAAACTGTAAACTTCCTGCAAGTTTTGATTTCAGTTTTGAGATATCTGAGAGCCCCTGAAAAAGTAATTTTTTTTTCGTGGTGCGCTTTCTTAGTGGAAAGCCGACACTTTTTTGTTTATAACGTGTTTTAGTATTGACGATTTTTTCGCTGAAATTACGATTTTTTATTATTATAATAAAAACGAACACACATACATAGTATGTATAAAAATTAGCTTGTTTGTCCTCTTGGGGTACTACGTATTAATTTATCAGTAATTGTAATCGAAAAACGGTTATAATCGGTTAATTCCCTACGATTATTCGCGATTAATAATCGAACCCTTTCGATTAACCTAAAAAACGGTTAATCGATTATTAAATTTTTTTTGCCATCCCTACTACCATGCATGGCCATGTGATGAATGCAGCAGCTGTGGTGTGGTAGTATGTATATTTATAAAGCATATACATAAATGTGTGGGTGAGTGCATGTTCACCGCTTTATAAGAAGAAAGTATTCAAGTCAGTTTGCTTCACTTTGCTCTTGTTGCAATTTTCTTATTTCTTTATTTGTGTTCCTCCATTTCAGAAAAAGTTGTGTGTCTCTATATAAGTATACTAGCAAATACCCGTCCCACTTCGTTGCGAAAAAATCATACTATGCCACTCCCTTCCCTATCGGTCTCCCCACCAGTCAGCATTTCCCGTTCCCCCTATCTCTTCCTCCTCTTGTACTACTCTCTCTCTCTTCCCGTCTCACGTTCCTTATCAACAACTTTCCATGGCCATCCGGTGCTCATATCGGTGTACATCATGATTACTAATATATTTTGGTTAACCGACCGGAAAATTGGAATGGAATGAACTCTCTATTGAAGCTCTGATTGATACCTGGCCGCTGTGGTGCAGTGGGTAGAGTGCTCGCCTGCTATGCCAGAGGTCTCGGGTTCAAATCACGGTCCGAGCAAAACACCAAAAAAAAATTTTTTTCTAATTAGTAAAAATCCAATTATTGGGTTTTTTAAGAGCAGCGGTCACCTCTCGGCAGTGGACGGCATACCCTCCGAGAGTATTTCTGCCATGAAAAAGCTTCTCACAAAAAATGCATTCGCCGTTCGGAGCCGGCATAAAACTGTAGGTCCACCCAATTAGTAGGAAAAACAAAAAGGAGCACACCTCAAATTGGGAGAGAAGCTCGGCCATAAAACTCGTCAGAGTTATAATAGCGCCATTGTATTATATTATATTATATTTAGGCCCATGTTTCTGCCTCTATCCCGAGAACCGATTGAGGTATCCGTATAGTGTAAAATATATATAGATACCCTGATCAACACCTTTAATTTGATACCAATATTGCGAAAAAATATTTGGGGTCATCCGGGTCCACGTTTTGGTCTCTATCTAGAGAACCGACTGGAAAATTAAAATGGAATGAACTCCCTATTGAAGCTCTGATTGATACCTTTAATTTGATACCAATATTGCGAAAAAATATTTGGGGCCATCCGGGTCCACGTTTTGGTCTCTATTTGTAGCACCAACTGGAAAATTGGAATGGAATGAACTCTCTATTGAAGCTCTGATTGATACCTTTAATGTGATACCAATAATGGTCAAAAATATTTCGGGGGCTATTTAGGTCCATGTTTCGGCCTCAATCCCGGGAGCCGATTGAGATATCCGTATAGTGTAAAATTGATATGGATACCCTGATCAACACCTTTAATTTAATACCAATATTACGAAAAAATATTTGGGGCCATCCGGGTCCACGTTTTGGTCTCTATCTAGAGAACCGACTGGAAAATTGGAACGGAATGAACTCTCTATTGAAGCTCTGATTGATATCTTTAATTTGATACCAATAATGCAGAAAAATATTTCGGAGGAATCTGGGTCCATATTTTGGCCTATATCTCGGGAAGGGGTTGATATACCAGAATTAAATGTGGTCATAATTTCAATCTAATACCAGGTGATCATTGTGTCAAAATTTGAATGTGATCGACCCGGTAGTTTCGGCGCCCATAGGGAACAAACATACAAACAAACAAACTTTCATCCTTATATATATAGATATGTACGTACTTATGTATGTACATATAAATGGTTGGGAATATTGTTTTATTACTTAGCTATAGTTATGTCTTTCACAGTCAAAATAAAGGAAGTGAAACTTCTTTGTGCTCTGTTTAGCGTATTTCCAGTGGCTGAATGATTTGTAATCAAAATGAAGGAGTAAAACCTACAAATATGTATGTACTTTTGCTAACTCATGTCAACCTTTTTTTTATTGCCATTCTGAATTTGCAAAATTTTTTTACTGAATCCACGTTAGTGTAAAATTAACGATGTTCAAGTGATAATAGCAAAGCTATATCGCTAGCTTAGAGTGCAAACTGTGTAAGTCCATTTTTATGAAAAAGTGTATATTTATGTAGAACGCTAGAAAAATCAAATACGCACCGCGCTAAACAAGTCTGTGACTCTTGTCATATTTCTACTCGTTGTTATTCAGTGATACGCAAATTGTGTAAGTCCAAAAATCGAAGAAAATTGTGTAAGTCCAAAAAATTTACATGAACGGAGATTTTTTATTTTTCATTTGGAAATTTTTTAATTTTTTGTTTTTCGTCTCTCCTACAAAGTTTTAAAAAAGGACATACACAATTTGCACTCTAAGTTAGCGATATGGACATTAATTTTCTGAAACATTTTAGTTCATTATCTCCCTTACGAAGTGGTTCTTTATTAACTCCGTTTTTGGGAAACAGGAACAAAAAGTACTTCGGAGGTCGTTAGAGGATTAAAATTAGGATGCTGATTCTCTGGGAATTCCACCTAGGGTATGTTTAGAAAAAAATATAATAAACAGACTGTAACATACCACACTTTTACTCTTATATTGGTGGTAAGCCTCGTGTTTTAGTTTATACGGTGGTAAATAGCGTTTTTGGAAGTGCTTGTGCTTGACAGGCTATGAAAGGTATTCGGAATAACATCTCTGTAATTTGAAAAAGATTATTGTCAAGTAAATAATTAGGCGCAGCTGATGAGCATATAAAATGTGTATCATATATACCCAGTTGCGGAGATATAGCATTTTTTCAAGGTTTGTCTTAACAAAAATGAATTGGCCTAGTGACCTTCTAAAATTGATCGTGTTGAACTTTGGGTTGTATTTGAATATTTAGTTATAGTACATGAAAATTAGGTGCTGATGGCAGCGTTGCCGTTTTAAATTCTTGAGATTACCCAAAAAAATTTTAAAATTACCCATAATTGCCCAAAATTCCCCATACAAATTTTCAAATTACACTACCCAACAAAATTTCAAAAATTTTGATATCCTCGACATTTTATACATCTTGTATTTAACTTATTTTTTGCATAAAAACAAATCTTTTGTCCGCCATAATTCCGTCACTTTAACGTCGATTTTATGTGGAATTGGAAAGGGTATTTCATCCTCTCAAAATGAAATGAAATAACATAAAACTCAAGATGGTAATGGCGGAGATATTGACAGATCAGTAATCCTCCTTTTCTTCTTAGTGCGAAAACTGAAATTTTAAAATATCTGGAAAACTGTTCTACTTTTGAACCATTTGATTACATATTTAGAATCAGCAGGAATACATAGGAATCAAATGTCGAGGATATTTTTTTTTGTCGGGTAGTGTTATCAAGAGATTTCCAATAAAGAAATATTTTAAAATTTATCTTACTTTATAACGGTTTGTATTTTTAAATTTATGTGCATATATGTATTTATATGTGTGGTTAAAAAAAGTTATAAAGAAACATAAAACAAGTTAGAGAGAAATGAAACATTAAATAGTCCGATTTTTTTTAATTAATAGGTACCTCCAATTCTGTAGGTTGTTTATGCAAATATTTATAAAAAAATATTGTAATGATATTAGCAAATTAAGTGGAAAAGTTTTACCCCAAAATGTATGGTTGGTTGTAGGGGAGCTATATGTTATAATGGTCCAATTGGGCCGATTCCTACAAATGATCAGCGTATCTTAACAACCGAGGAACTAGCTCATCATTCTGATAATATCGGTATATATTTTGGTGGGTTTAATTTTTCTCCTTCTGGAACTTTCGAAAAACCTGTTTTGGCTCAATGTTATAATACCATTTCATGTTCATGAAAGGTATACAATTGCTTATTTTTTTCCTGACTAACTTCTTACTTTAATGGGCTTATGAAATTTGCTTGTACATGTTCGACCACCCGGTAATTAAAGATTAAATAAATGCTGCAAAAACTCATGCACACTTTCACACAATGCCAATGTAATAGAAACTCATGAAAATAATTAATTTTTTTATAGGCATTATTATTCATATAAAATTATTAAAAGGCGAATCCCCCAAAATTCCCCAAATCATAGCACTCCCCAAAAATTACCCAAATATTAAAAAAATTCCCAAATTTGGGGAATTACCCACAAAACGGCAACGCTGGCTGATGGGTATATATATATCACTTTATATTTTGGCAAATGCAACAAATTTGTGAATGCAACTATGATAACCACATAACTTATTATACCCACTTGTGAATCCATGAGAACTATAACGCTTCACAGTAGAATATCTGACTCAGAGCTTCCCTATTACTTTGTCAATTCTACATTGAGCCATGTTGCATAAAAAAGGTAAACATTAAAAAAGTTTATATTAACTGCTTTGCCATGCACATTGAATATATGTATGCAGATAAAAATAAGTGCATATACAAATATTTCCTTACACAAGCACAAACAAATATGTATTCATTTTTGTTTTTATAATTCTTTTTTATTTCTTTTTGCTCCCATATTTCTTCTTTTAATTTCGAGTGGCATTGCAACACCGATGTCAACAGCATTTGCTTCTTTTTATGATTTAAGCATCTTTATTACTTACTGTTTGTGCTGCAGCTGTTTGTTGTTGTTGATGTTTTTGTTGTTAATGTTGTTGTTGTTATTGTTGTTACTGTTACTGTTATTGTTGTTGTTGTTATTATTGTTACTGTTATTGTTGTTGTTATTGCTACAGTTACCCTTGCTATTGCCATTAATACATACTAACAAATCTGCAAGTATTACAAGCCAGTCAAGTGGATGTTAGCTTTCATTAAGTTACGTCTACTTAAGTATATAAAAGTATGCACGTTGAGTTGTTTTAAGTAAAAAAAGTTTAAAATCACGAAAGGTGAAGCGGAAAATGCAGTGCGTCGCAGAAAAAGTTAAGTTTTTGCTTACTAAATATTTATATACTTACTTATATTTACGTAACTTGGTGACTACATATTGCTATGTACATATGTATAGTCGTACTTATATATATGTCTACCGCTTTCTGTGTATTTGTTTAGTTGTTTTCTGTTTTCTTTTTTTCACTTTAATCATTAATATTTAGCAAAAGAAATATTTACATTTTTATTTGGCTGTTCTTGCGTTATTAAGTGCGCCGTGCAGTGCAATGCAGTGCTTAAGTACTTCATGCATATATGCCGGCAAAAGCTTTCAACGCTCTCAACAACCAAAAAAAAAAAAAAAATATGCGGAAATGTAATGCATAGGTGCAATTAAAGAAAATAATATTTAGTTCTTAAATAAAATGCTTATAAAAAACAGAAATAGTATTCTAAAGGCAGTTTACAAAGTTGTACTATGTAACTACCACCTTAATAAGGTTCACTTAGAAAATCAATAATTTTTATTCAATTTAAAGACATGGCTTGACGTTGTTTGGTTGCCGAATATTTAGTTTAGAGTTTTCTTTAATATATTTAATTTTTCTAATTAGTTATTTTACTTAAATCTTAATAAATTTGCGACTCCATATTTCATTGGCAAAAACAATCTTTTCAAAGAAGTTTCATATCAATGAAAGTTTACGTCTGCCAGACCAAATGTTTCCTAGCAAATGAATGAAATGAAAGTATATCAAAATCAATTACATATGTATCTACATCTAAATCGCCTCTCTATTAGCCAATTTGTGGAACTTCTAGCAGTTTGTGCCTCCATACAAATTACTTTTTTCACTGCTGTATGTACGAGGAGGAAATTGATAGTGTAGAATATTATGAATTCCACTGTACCGTGTCATTGATATTCAACGCAAGAGACCACAGAATATAACAATAGAAAATCACGTCCTGAAATATGCAATAACTTGTTTATGAACAATACACCTGCATGAAGAAAACCTCCCTGCAAATATTCGGAGTCATAAAATATTCAGAAAGGAATCCTAAATCAGAGCGTTCAGAAATTAATCATAAACCGCAGCATTTACACTCCGGGGATGGTTTTTTCGATATTTTCATGCAACCTATTGTTGCTTACCGCCCAACGTGCACATCTAGCGCGTATTTCAGCTCTAATTCTTTTTAATATTAACGAGTAAATATGAAAGAATGAGAATTGGATCATTAGATTAAAATATTTACATAAACTAGCAAAATATTTGAACTCAAAATAGAACCATAAAAAAATGTACTTTTTTTTTGAAATTTTCACTTTAGATGCACCAAAGTACATTAAGCACTGCAGCTATATAAAAATTGTATATTAAAGAAATATTTCTTTATTTATTCTGAATGAAACATATAATAAGGAATTTTCATGTAGAGTTAACATTTTAGGAGTTATACGCAAATTAAAGTGGGTACTTTTTGTGTTATTTTATATTTCAGTGGTTATCCTTTAGGTCCTGTTCACATTGGATTTTTCCACTACAGATGTCCTGTTTCCTTTTTAATACCTTTTGCTGTATCCTTTAGCTACCAGATAATGTACTGAAATCGGAAAAATTTGGACTTTGGCGAATTTTCGATTTCATTAATATTTGATCCTTTCAAAAAAAAAAAAAAAAAAATGTGGATATCCTTAAAAAAGGAGTAGCTCGGATTTTAATTTCAATGGATGTTTCATCTATAAACATCACATAACACAACCCCGTTTTCCTTTTTTGTCGACATTTTCATGCAACATATCGTCGCTTCCTGCCCACCGTGCATAAGAGACTCATATTGGATCCGTATTGATGACTTTTTTCTTATTTTTATGACTTATATCTTCTCTCTTGCTTTATAGTGTTGGTTACTTATTGTATTTTCCTCCGGATTCCAACCAGAAATTTACCCGAAATTGAATCCAAAGCATCGTGTAGTGCGACACTATCGGACTTTAGTGATACTTTTATACTTTCCCTTAAAAAAAATCCTAAACTCATATTTCACACATAATTATTTCGGACTCATATCGTACTCAATAGTTATGAAGGCTTCTAGAATATTTCCTGTGATTACACATTTTTGATTATTCCGAGGAATTTAAGTTTTTTGCTTACTGTGGTCTTTTAGGTTCTTTGTACAAAGATTTTGTTTAAGGAGACCCCCAGTGAAATTTCATGGCAAATACTTTTAACCCTTGGGTGACCTTCAAATTACAATTTTTCCAACTTTTTAAAAAAGGTGTCAAAACGACCTCTTCCTATTGGTGTTAGAGGGTTAAAGTGTTCTACTAATTTAAAGTTCATGCAATTTTACTACACGTTTCCTAACAACATATTTCTATGCGATATTTATTTTAACCATTTTTCCATTTTTCTTAAAAATCACGCAGACGAAATTTTGCACTTTAAAATGGCAGTAAAAAAATTTACCAAATGAAGCAAAACGGTTTGGGGTTTTATTATATGGACGAATTATGCCGCCCGCAGACAACAACCCTCAATTTTTGTCACAGTGTTATTTATTAGTTCATAAATCTCTGCTAAAATTAACCCTATCGTAGTGGCGTGTTAATTGCATTTAGCTTATCATATCAAATTTAGCGTTTATTTTACATAGCCAATTTTCAGCGAAAACAAATACACGCACCAACAAAAAAACACTCATACACCTTTTTATTGCGGCTGATATTATATTACCGTTAATTGCGTTGCAAAAAAAAAAAAAAAACAAAAAAAAACAAATATTGAAATAAAACAAAGCCATTTAAACGCACTGATTTGCAGTTTTGCTTTTGTATGTGGTAGATGAAAAAAATAAGAACAACAACAACAACAAAAACTAATTTATTATACTCCCATTTTGTTTTATTCTTTTGCCTTTTTTTCATAGCACAAAAGCTAGCTTAATTTGTTGGTTGTTTGGTGGTTTAAAAGCTGACAGTTACAGCGCAGTGATTTTTATGCGCCTAAATGTATGCTAATTAATTTCATTGTATTTTAATTATTATCTATGTATTTTTGCGGACAAAACCATAATTTATTTGGCTTCTACCTGGTTATTTATTAGTGGGGAAATATTAAAAAAAAATATATATATAAATAGATAACGAAAAAGTGTAGTTGTTTTTTTTTTAATTCAATAGGCCAAACAAGAAAAAATGGAAGAATCGGCAGTGTGAGAGAGAAATATTCACATTTTAGTTGCTTTGAATTTTTTTTGAAGCCAAAATGTAAAGTGAGGGATTTTATAGTTTGAAATTGTCCGCCTCTTTTAAAAATATAAGCTATCTTGACAATTAAGAAAAAAGAACATAATTTATTGGCACTTTAAATAACCGTCACCAAAAATATTACAAATCTCACTTTGATAACAAATCTATAGATATAATTTACCTTGTAGTAAGGTAACTCCCAAGCTGATATTATTACGAAAACATGGTCCCCGCTACCACACAAAGTATCAAGCTAACTAAAATTATTGCCAATATAATACCAAATACATACCTGCTCCTCCCTTGTTTATGTATCTATAACCACCTCTGGAGTTACAAAGTAGCAAATATTAACAAAACACAATTTTTGCGTTTGACAAATCCCTTGTGGTTGTGGTGACGTTGGCATTGCGCAAAATTTGTTCACTAAAAGCTAAAAAGAGAGCAGCAGAAAAAAATTCCAACGAACTTCCGCTTACTGCTAATATAATAATAGCAGTAAACCAACAAAACAAGTGACAACAGATTCTTTTATGCGCGCATGTAAGTGCACAAGTAACGCACGTATGCAAAACGTAAATGCACTAAAACTTTAGCAAAAAAAAATGGAAATTGAATAAAATAAAATAATACAAAACATAACAAAAAAATTGGAAATTGTTAGAAAAATATGCAAAGACACATACATACATAAATGCATAAAGCGGCAGCAAAAATAGCAGTAAACACAAAAAAGAACAACAACGTTGTAGAAACATGTTTTAGGATATTTCGCTTAACAAATAGCTTCTAACAGCTACATAAGTACAAAGCCATTAAGTGGCTATAATCAAAATATCGATAGGTCTATACAAGTACATGAATGGAATTATATGTAAGTATGTATGTATGTATGCATAAATATGTATATACGAGAACATATAAAATTTGTGGGCTGAGTGGTCCAAATAGGGTGTTATAATTGATGATAATTTCGATAATCTCACAATGTGAATTGTGGAAGTTCAAAATCATAGTTTTTTTCAAGTCCGACCTTTGTCGACTTTTAGACTGCCAGAAGAGTCCAGTAAGTACATGCGTATCTTGGCTTTAAAAATATTAATAACTAGCAAGTACCCGTTGCTTCGCAATGACGAATAGTAGTTAATCTAAGTCAAGTCAAGTCAAGTCAAGTCAAGTCACGTTAAGTCATGTCAAGTGAAGTCAAGTCATGTCAAATCAAGTCAAGTCTAGCCAAGTCTAGTCAAGTCAAGTCAAGTCAAGTCAAGTTAAGTCACGTCAAGTCATGTCAAGTGAAGTCAAGTCATGTCAAATCAAGTCAAGTCTAGCCGAGTCTAGTCAAATCAAGTCAAGTCTAGTCTATTCTAGTCTAGTCTAGTCAAGTCAAGTCAAGTCAAGTCAAGTCAAGTCAAGTCAAGTCAAGTCAAGTCAAGTCAAGTCAAGTCAAGTCAAGTCAAGTCAAATCAAGTCAAGTCAAGTCAAGTCAAGTCAAGTCAAGTCAAATCAAGTCAAGTCAAGTCAAGTCAAGTCAAGTCAATTCAAGTCAAGTCAAGTCAAGTTAAGTTAAGTTGGGTTGATGACCCAGTCTAGGCATTACAATGAAAATAGCTATATGTTGAAGCCGTTCCCAATACCTTTCATTTGATACCAATATCTCAAAAAAACTTCCGGTTCTGCATTTTGGCCCATTTCTGGGGACCCGGCGTAGGAATCACAATTAAAATAGTTTTGCATTGAAGTCCTGATCAAGACTTTGCATTCGATACCAATATCGCTCAGAAACATTCTGGGCCATCCGGTTACACGTTTTGACCCATATGTGGAGATCCGGCCTAGGCATCACTATAAAAGGAAAAAGGTATTAAAGTCTCAGAAATGCGCAAAAAAGTACATGATTGTCGAGAATTTACCATTTATGACATTTTTAAAAAGAATTATTAAAATCGGTCCAGTACTTTTTGAGTTATCGCGTTACATATATTTTCCATGCAATCAGTTTTATATAATTAGTATAGATATAGATATATGTAGATAAAAGGTCTTTTAATGTGATTGTACAAAGATTTTGTCCGAGGACAAGACCCCTAGTGAACTTTTATAGCGAATAATTTTCTAGAACATTTTAATCCTCTAGCGACGTTCAAAATACTATTTTTTCGGACTTTATAAAAAGGTAGTCAAAACCACCTCTTCGATAAAAGATATGTACGTATCAATACATAAAGATCCAGCAGTTCCGCTGGACAGGTCATGTCGTGAGAATGGACGATGGTGCTCCGACCAAGAAAGTATTTCTGTCGAAACCCGCTGAGCGCAGAAGAAAGATGAGACCTCTACTGCGTGGGGAAGATCAGGTGGACAGTTATGCTGACTCCGTAGGTATTCCCAAATGGCGCCACGCTGAAGAAATAGCTAGCGTGCTATGTAGGACTCGGCCAAAATCGTCTAGATGGTTACGTGCCGATTAAGTATGTATCAATACTCACCCTGTACACCTTCGCACATTAAAATGTAGGTACGTTGTTACAAAATATATGCAACAATCTATAATTTTGAGCATTACAATAAACCATATACACTAGTACAATGGATACCGAGAAGATGCCGATGTAATAATGGCACAAGCCATTGCACTTGTTCACTTGCATACACACAGGCACGCATCCACACAACGAATACGGACTAAATATGTCACAATTGGCTGGCTTACTTGTAGTATCGAAAAGGGACTAAGGACGTCTAGCATGTTGTTGTGTCTTATTGCATTACAGGCATTTTGTGAGTGTTTCAAAATATGAATGTATGTAGATATCTATTTATTCAGAGAGGAGACCAGCAAAGTAAAATAAACTTCGATAAAATAGAATCTATTATGCATAAATATATTTTATGTAATAGAAAACCACAAAAGCCGCATGCAAAGTGCGAATAATTCAAAGCAATGACAACAAAAGACTAGCACTGTGAGAGAGCGAGAGGGGGATAGTGCGAGATATAGAGAGTGGGTGGTTTTAGAAGAGCTTGAAGGGCTGCATGGCTAGGATATATTGCACATAAACTTAGTGGCAGGAAAATACAACAAAAACAAAACGTGCATGTTTATAATATTTTGCTATGAAATTGCAGGAAGAGAGTAAATGGTGAGGAGAGTAGGATTTGAAAAACTAAAGAGGGCAAGACAATAAGCAGACAGAGACCTTATGCGAGGTCGCGCATAACAAAGAAGGAAGAGAAAACATGTAGCAACTGTAATTTCTTGCAATATAATTGCCCTGCAGGAAATTTTTAAGCGGTGTGGTTATGCAAAAAAGTTTGCGGTTGTAGGATAAAAAAAATTAAAGCGTTAATAACGAGTATTCATGATCGTTGATGTGTAAACAATTTCGAAATAGGATTTCTATTCCCTTTGTGGTTTTCGTTGGATTAGAATGCGACTATTTTTATACTCAGCTGTACTAGTACACAGAGTATTATAGTTTTAATCACATAACGGTGGATTGTAACAGAATGAAATAATCGAGATAGATATAGACTTATATATATCAAAATGATCAGGGTGAAAAGAGAAATCGATTGAGCCATGTCCGTCCGTCTGTCGGTCCGTCTGTAAACACTCTAACTCGCGCAAAAATTGAGATATTTTGATGAAATTTGAAATGCAAGTTGGTACCGAGACTGGGACAGTTGGTATTGAAAATGGGCGAAATCGGGCCATGACCACGCCCACTTTTCCTATATAGACAAAATCGGAAATTTAGTATCTCAGTCACTAATATAGCTAGAGCGATGAAATTTTACCCACGTGTTGAGCTCAGGCCCCTATGAAGAAATTTGATGAAATTTGGGAAAATTGGCGGTGCCACGCCCACTTATTAAGGGTCAAACATTGAAAGTTTTATATGTCATAAATCAGAAACCGTTGAAGATATATCGATGAAATTTGGTATGCGTGATTTACTTACTTAGGCAAACATTTGGACGGAAAATAGTTAAAATCGGTTGACGGCCACGCCCACTTTTATATATGTGTATTATAAAGTGACCTAGTAAAAACATTTTAAGCGATATCTCTGCCAAATATAAAGATATATCATTAAAATTTTATGGTAGGAGTCTAACTACGAACATAAAATAAAAACCGTAAAAATTTTTAAAAATGGGCGTGGCTACGCCCACTTTATGCAGCACTCGCTTTATATTTGTAATTGTCACTGCTATATACTATTTTGTGTTTTTTTTGTTCTTGTTTTTGGCTTTGTTTTTGCTTTTATTTTTGTTTTGTTTTTGCTTTTGTTTTTGCTTTTGCGTTTGCTTTTGCTCCGTGTAAAACCCCGCTGAAAACCTTTCATTTGACACCAATATTTCTCAGAATCATTCAAGGATCATCTGGGTCCTCGTTTTAACCCATATCCCAGGACCCGACTTAGGAATCATAAAGAATAGAGCTCTATGTGAAAGCCCTGCTCAACACCTTTCATTTGATACCAATATTGCTCAGAAATATTCTGTGGTCATCCGGGTCCCCGTTTTGACCCATATCTCAGGACCCGACTTAGGAATCATAAACAATAGAGCTCCATGTGAAAGCCCTCCTCAACACCTTTCATTTGATACCAATATTGCTCAGAAATATTCTGGGGTCATCCGGGTCCACGTTTTGACCCATATCTCGGGACCCGACCTCGGACTCATAATGAATAGAGCTCTATGTGAAAGCCCTGCTCAACACCTTTCATTTGATACCAATATTGCTCAGAAAATTAGATAGATAGATGTTGGTATGCATATCAATACATTCACATACATGTTCAAACATGTTGGTCCTTTTTATTTTGTCTATTTGTCGCTTTATTGCAAATATCAACAACAACACCAACAATGCATCTCTGCGTCTAAGCATTTTTAAGTACTTGCCTACCTATCTACCTACCGCTGACAATATCAATCTATTCACACGGACACAGCAGTGCACTAACACAAAGTCGTTTACACGGTTTACGCGTAAACTTTACACGTTTTTCGAAATTACTCGTAGCTACAGCAAAGATGTTTACACATCAAAAACTTGGAGCTATTTGTGTCTGCACTAAAAAAAAAAATATCTATGATAATTTAGCGATTTTAGAAGAAACATACCTAGTAAGTATTTTTCAAAAATCCTGGCTTTGCAGACATTTGAGATGAAGCATATTTTACTATTAGCCACTTTCTTTTGCTCGCAAGTTCGAAAAAACAATAGCTGGCTTAGCGAATAACATGGAAAGCAATAACAAAACCTCAGATAGCTAGCTACGTTAAGCGCGTTGAGCGGAAAGCGCTTAGCTGTTAGTCGACCTGAACAGCATGGTTGCAAAGTAAAAGAATTAAGCTTTGTGAATAGAAATATTCCACTGATATATCACTTGCAGCATAAACATCAGCCAATAGCATAAATATCAAGCAGTCGTATGCTTTTACGCAGATGCTACATCAACAAACAATACCGGTAACTAACTCAACACAACCGAACTCTGCTGGTGAATGGTAAAAATTCGATCCGTCCGACCTCTAACGTGGTGTGCTATAATAAAAGTAAATAACTAGCAAGTTGGGCGTTCTTTTGCAGGTCGATTCATAGAAAAATCGTTTATTATTACCTGAGAAAAGATTTTTTCTGAGATGACCCCTGGTAAAATTTTATTGCGAATAATTTTGTAGAACATTTTAACCCTATATCGAACTTTAAAATACTATTTTCTTCGCACTTTCAAAAAAAAAGGGGCCAAATCCACCTCTTCGTGGAGATGAAAAACTTTGTAGAACATTTTAACCCTCTATCGAACTTCAAAATACTATTTTCTTCGCACTTTAAAAAAAGGAGCTAAATCCACCTCTTCGTGGAGATGTTAGAGGGTTAAAGTATTCTACCAAATTAAAGCTCGTGAAATTTTACTATACTAACTATTTAACATATTTCTATACGTTATGTAATTTCAGTCTTTTTTCATTTATTTAAAAATCATTCAGACAAATTTTTAAAGAAAATATTTATATGATCAGAAAATCAATATCAAGTTAGTAAGCACAAAAAAATTGCCTTCTGCATGCACTTCATATTCTCCTTTTCCTATTGGGTACTTTGGGTGGTAATTGAATAGTTTAACTTCAGTTATTGAATATGACAATGTAATCATGTAGTCACACTTATGCTGGTATTGCTGATGTGGTTGTTAGTTTGTTGTTGTTGTTAGTTTGTTGTTGTTGTTATTATTGTTATCATTGCTTTTTATTCAATCTTTTGTTGTCAATACAAAGCAAAGCTAATAATGCATAACAAAAATTCCAACCAAGTGAAACATCGATAAACTTGCCGCAACACATGCACTTGAAAGCACAACTGTATACATATTTTTAAACAAATATACATACATACATACTTATACATATATTTAATTTTTACAAAGTGGCAGACACATCGATAGAGATAATGGTGTGTTATTATTTGTCATATTTTTCTATTAGAGTGCTGCCCACAATGAAGCACGTTCCAAAATGTGCGTCTGCATGCAGTATGCAAGTGGCCAGTGGCAAGTTTGTGTGTGTGGCATAAATTGCAAGTGTGTGTGTGTGTGGCATGAATTGGACAACAAAAGGCCACTTATGCAAACTAGTTGGTATTAACTACAAGTACATATCGCACGTTTTATTCAATAGGGATTTAACTCAAAAAAATTTTTTTTTGGAAAAACGCAAACAAACTTTTATAATTTCAAATAGTTTCCTTCTACGGCTAACTACAAAATCACTTTATTTCCGCCATTTTTATCTTTTTGAGTATTTTATAAGACTAGACTCAAAGGCACGACCCAGTTATTGAAATATATGGTAAAATCTCAGAAATCGAAAATTTCGAGATAAATCCCTATTGCATAAAACGGGCGATATATACAATGCATATACGCATTTGTGTATGTATTCATGTGTGGATGTTTTTGTAAGTAAATGGAATATAAAGCTTTTATAATAATATTTATTTAATTTATTGCGAAATTTACTTACAAGAAAAAACCTTTGGTGTGCTCATGTACATATGTATGTTTTATCATCACTAGCCGTGTGTAACAAAATCTGTTTAGTTGTGTGAGGTTTTACACCCAGTTGCGGATAGCGAAAAAGTTGTAAGCGGCTAGAAGCCTCTGATAACATCCAGCCACCCACCCAAAAGCTACTCGGAGTAGACCCAACCAACTTGAGAAAAATGCCTACCGTTTAAGTTTAATTCCGATACTCGGAAAATGTTTGCCAAACAAGACTTAATTGTCTTCCAATCTCTGTTGGCAACCTTAGGACAGAGCGCTTGTTTATATGATATGGCGTTTGATTTTGGGTAACCTAACTTATCTGAATTTATCCTGTTACTTATGAAAATATTTTCTCAAACCATAAATCAAAGTACCTGGATGACCGTACTTTCCTCGGGTTCCAATTTTTTTTCGCAGGCCTCCACAGAATTCAAATGGAATGTTAAAAAAAAGTGAGTTAAAATAGAACTTTTCAAAAGTTCGCCCTATTCACGTCCTTCTATCTTTCTTCTTTGGGTTAGTCTCCCACTCCCCTTCCCTCTACCTTTCTCTTTCTGTTTCACTTTCTCTCTCTCTTCCTTTTTTTTTCTCTTTCTCTTTCTCTTTCTCTTTCTCTTTCTCTTACCCTTTCCCTTACCATTTCCTTTCCTTTTTCTTTTCCCGTCCTCTTCCCTTCCCCCCTCTCTACCGCTCTCCTATACCTCTCCTTTTCTCTTCGCATCTTTTCTTTCTTCCCTTCCATCCGATCCTATTCATTTTTCCTTTCTTTTCCTTTCCTTTCCTTTCCTTTCCTTTCCTTTCCTTACCTTTCCTTTTCCTTTTCCTTTTCCCTTTCCTACTCCCTCTCATTCCTTCCCTCTCCCTTACTACTTTTGTTTCATTTTCCCTCAACTTTTCCGTCCCTTTCACTTTCTCATCCTCCCCCTACCCTTTACTTTCTGTTTCCTTTTCCTTTTCCCTTTCCCTTTTCATTTTCACTTTCCCTTTCCCAACATCGCTCAGAAACATTCCGGGGTCATCCGAATTCACATTTTGACCCATATCTGTGGACCCGAACTAAGAATCATAAAGAGTGGAGCTCTATGTGGAAGCTCTGCTCAACGCCTTTTATTTGGTACCATTTTATGTTGAAAATGATCTGCGCCCTAAAAATTAAAATGAAAGAACTGTAGCACAATTCCGCAGCAAACTTCAAAAGAATCGAGCAAAAGTTGAAATTCTGAAAAATGCCAATAACTTTTTTACTTTCACCACATCAAATAGACCTTGCAGCTAAACTTTCAATTACAGTTGATTTAATTACAAACAAAAGTTTGCAGTAAACAAGAGGAGAGGCAAAAAAATACGCGAAAAGGCCGTTAGCCCCAAAGCTAAGTAGTTATATAAGCCTGCATTTATGTTGAAAAATTATTTATTCACAGCCAACAACAAAGCGGAGAAAAGCTCGCATTACTCTTCATTTATTACACACATAAAAGTTGGGCAAAAAGCTGTGCGTGAGTGATTAAAATTTCAGGTGCTGGCTAAAGGGCACTTAAATGTTAAATTATAATACAATAATTACCGCTTTTCTCGCGATGTATGTACACAACAACAACAATAAAAAAATTTTAATTTAAAAAGTGAACGGCGCATAATTTATTTATTTATTTTTTTTTTTTCTTTTTTTATTTTAAACACTCGACCTGTCAAAAGAATATAAATAAAATATAGAACTTTAAATCGCGCTATCTCTTTTCCACGCTACTTTGTTCATTTCCTGACCTCTCTCTCTCTCTCTTCCTCTCTGGTTGCTATTTAACACACAGAATTCAACGTCAATTGCCATTCATCAACAGCAAGCGAAGTTACTTTGTTCGCAAAAGTTTAAACTTTGTTTGTAACACACTTGCACGTATATTTTCGGTTGATGTGTATTAACAAAAACAAAATAAACGCTCACCGTTAGCCTACTTATGCGCAGCGTTTATTAATATTGAATTATAACTTAAAAATTTTGCCAATGGCGCACGCACACAAGCATACATAAACACATGTGCGTGCAATCAAAGTAAAGCTTTCATGCAAAAAGCGGCATACCATAGTCGAATAGAGCATAAAAAAGTATGAACCCCAGTATTTTTTTTTTTTTGCGAAATTGCAAAAAAGTTTCCGCGCAAAACGAAATTACTTTTTATCAGAACTGCTGAAAAAACAAAAAAAGTTTTGTACAGTGAACACGTTTTTCTTCATAATAATAGATATTTACCTTAAGGTCTATTAAAAGAAATTTGAAAATCATCACATACTTTAAACTTAAAACTTATTTCATATAACAATTGACAAAAATGTAAAAATAAAAATATTAAAAAAAAATTAAAAAAAATCTGATTTTTTTTAGAAATCCATTTTTGCGCGGAACGTTTTTGAACCGAAATCACATAAAAAAGTGATGTTCATTACTTGTACAATATTTGCCACCACGTGGTGGTATGCCAAATTTTTCGTCAAAATTTGTTATATGCCTAGTGTGCATGTGTGTAAATATGTCCGCAACGGAAGTGTGCTCATTAAGGTGGAGTGAAATCATATGGAGATTTTTTGTTTGTTCTTTTTTTGAACGTACCAGCAATGAAAAGTTGCCTTTATACGAGTTAATGAACCCCACAAAATTTTATCGCGATAGGATGACGTTTTGAACTGCCCCCAGCCCCGCAAAGTTGAAAGCAATAAGCACGATCTGGTACAAATATGAAATTTTGAAAATTATAAAATCAAAAAACTAAGTTGGCTAAGCTGAGTAATAAAGTGATTTTTTTTTTTTTGGAAACAACAACAACAAAAGTTATTAAAGGTCAAAATTTATATTATGCATTTTTTAAATTGCAATTACTTAAAAAATACTGAACCGATTTCGAATATTTTTATACCATTCGATAGGTATTTGATTCCCTTTAATTTGGTATACATTTTATATATGAAAAGTAAGGGGGTAAAAGGGGGGTGTTATGGAACCCACATAAAATGTATATCAAATTAAAGGGAATCAACATACCTATCGAATGGTATAAAAATATTCGAAATCGGTTCAGTAGTTTTTAAGTAATTGCAATTTAAAAATGCACAATATAAACTTTGACCTTTAATAACTTTTGTTGTTGTTGTTTTCAAAAAAAAAAAATTCACTTAAATACTCAGCTTAGCCATCTTTATCAATCCTCATACTTCGTTTTTTGATTTTATAATTTTAGAAATTTCACATTTGTACCAGATCGTGCTTATTGCTTTCAACTTTGCGGGGCTGGGGGCACCTCTAAACATGCGAGTAGATCAATAAAATTTTACAGGCTTATTATTGGGCTAGAAAGGTTCCGTTCTGGCTTTGGAACAAATTGAATTTCCAAAAAAAAGTTTCACTCCACCTTAGTGCTCATATGCATGACATTAATAATAAATATTAAGTGATTTACCGTTGTGGTAAAAGTGTGTACTTACTTTATGATTGTTGAATGTGAAAAATTAATGCGCGCCTATGGATTAATGTGTGTGTGTGTGTTTTGTGCGCTTACTCTTGTGTGAAAAAGCCGATTGCGGTCATATTGCTGCTATTAAATCAAGCAAATTGTGTGCGTATGCAAAGCTTTTTCATTTAATTTTTTGGTTTGATTTTTTTTGAAGAGATATGTTATGCGTTTTTGTGTCAAAATGTAAAAGCTGGACTTGAGGCAAAGCGGGAAGACTTAACTAAATTAATTGCCTTTTGCTTGGCTTTGCGACTCTTTTTGAAAAGCAGTTGAGAACGAAAGTGTTACTGAAGATTTTTTTTAACCAACAAAATATGATACGAGTAATCACAAATAAATAGCGGTTTGCAGCTTTTAAACTTATACAAATTTCCATAAAACGTTTTAATAGAAGAGGACGGATGGAATAAAGTACTAGTAAGCAACTGCCATACGTTTATTTTATTTAGATACGGATCAAAGATGGACGCGAGCCTGTCAGCTGCAGTGTATTGTCCGGAGATTGGGATGCAACAACGCTTCAGACTGCCGGACTACTGCAGTATCTTTCAAGCTAAGGTTTACACTGCCTCAAAAGCAGCGAAACTTGCAGATGAACTAACGTACTCGTATAAATATTTTCATCGAAAACCAGGCAACAATCAAAATCACCTTTAAGTGCGTGAATCAGTGCAAGGCCTAGTTATATGAACTCTGTGCGAATAGAACGTTACGATCTGCTGGGTACGCGGTCACCAGCGAGTCGAGATATAATTTGGCCGGCGGACGTGTTAGCCAATACTAGCGCCAATAAATGCGGAAAACATTTTAGCCTCTCTCTAAATACCATAAAGCTCAAATTGATCAGGCATTTATACGTACGCGCGATTCACAGTGATAGACCCTGTCAACCTGCAAGATCGCCAAAATTATTCCTCTGTCATACAATTAAAAACCGCAAACTACCTGCTCAGAGTTCCTAGAGCAGACTACCGGTCGCACGCTAGCAGGGCACTGTATCACACCATCTCATGCGTTCAAAACAGGGCCGTGCGCAGGAATTAGCCTTGGGGGGGTTTTTAATTTTGGTTTGCATTCGCATACATTTTTCGCTAAGATAAACATATTTGCTGAAACAGATATCCAGACCCATACACCATAAATTTAAATGTTCTCTAACTTTTCTGAATCTCATTATGATTCATCAAAACCTAGTTAACCAGGTCCTGAATAGTACACGGAAAGAATTTTTTATTAGAATCAATGCCGAGGCAAGAAAAATTAGACTTGATTTTGAACTTAGAAAATAATTTCTTAATATCAAGAAAATTCAAGAAAATTGGATTTTAAATAAATAAGTAAAAATTTTCTTGCTTCAAGTGAAATGGGATTTTAAATAAATAAGAAAACATTTTCTTGCTTCAAGTAAAATTGGATTTTAAATAAATAAGAAATAATTTATTTAGGGTAAGTGTTTTTTTCTTGTTTTTTGAAATAAATTAAGAAATTATTTTTTTGTTGCAAGTAAAACATTTCTTATACGAACTTAAGTAAGTAATGCGAGAGACACACATCGTAGTATAGTAATAATATTTCGATCTATACCACATATGTGTCACCCTCATATTGTAGTTTAATTGAAAATTTTCATAGCATAGCCAAATCACAATATTGATATTCTAATATTCATACCACATGTGTGTCTGAGGCATAAGGAAATATTAAATATTAAATTAAGCAAATATTTTCTAAAAATATTAAAAACGTAAAAAATAAGGAAAATGAAAACTAATCATGAGGTATTAGAAAACCATAATTAGTCAACTAGTATTTTCCTAGGACTTGTTTATTGAAATTACAACATTTTATTTATTATAAATGAAGATGCAAATAGTGAACTCCTTATACCAAATGCTTCACTAACAATCTGAGAATTGCAAAAATATTCAGAAATATGCAAAGCGGATGGCAAATGAAAAATGGGGGGGGGGGGGGGGGTTTGGGGGTGCGCACGGCCCTGGTTCAAAATGTGTAGCTTTTGGCAGACTCCAGCTTAAATGCCTCAGTTCTGCACACTTCTCGTAAGTAGAATGCATTACGGATCAGGAAATACATAAAATACTAAAACTTGCAAAATTAAATTTGAACGTCAAGGTATGTCTTTAAATCCCGTTATCTATCAATTTATAACACCCCACGAATACATACATAGGTATCTACAGACATTAAATTTTGTCCCAATAAATAAGAAAATTAAAAAGTTACTCATACGCCACCGCCATGCTGTGCTCTGCTTGAATTACACAAATTTTTGCTTTATAGCATCATAAGTATGCAGGTCCGTAGCTAAGGGGGGGAGGCATTGTGGGGCAATGCCCTACCTTAAAATTGTAATGCCCTACCTTAAAAAGGCCAACAAGTGAGATGAATTATTATAATTAAATTTTTTGTCATAGTTTGAGATAAAAAGTTATTGCGGTTGCAATGTATGATATGGAGAATTCACCCTGCATCACATATATAATTAAATAAGACCATCGAATTTTTGTAGTTTGGTTAAAGGAATGGTTCATTCCGGCACCTTTCTGACAAAAAACTAATCTCACTGTGAGCGAACACACCAAAAGCGCGGAACTGATTACTAAGACTGTGTGCTAATCTTAAACATTTTACTCGGTGGAAAAAGGAGGTGTCTAAATTTTCTATGGTTATCGTTTAATCATTTTCGAGAGTTTTTTTCTCACCTTGACTTGCGTGCATACCTACAGGCGACCCACATACCAAATTTAAAGATCTCCACACCTAAATCTGGAAGCTGGACCATCTTGTTGGCTTAATCTCAATGAATATTGCTTATGTACTGTCACAATAATTATGTGTCAACAAATAGGTATCAAATGTACTGGGACAATTTTCCAACAGTCTACCGCGCGTTGAAAAAAAAGAGTCATTGTGGGTTGTAGAGGAGGTCCTCCTGATTCTAAATCCATAATTCCCGTCGACCGGAGATGTTTGTAAGTTGTAAAATTTACCAAACAAACCCCCAAAACTGCGGATGATTACCGAGGAAAGGCAGTTATAAAAACACGCACATATGTATATAAGTATGTGTGTAGAACACCTTTTTGCTTCGGCCGGGATTTAAAAAAATAACCCTCAGCCGGCAGAATTCCCTTTTTGGACCCATCCAACTACCAAAAAATTACCAACAAATATCTCCTGAACTATAAGCCTCCGGCAAGTTTTGATCTGTGAGAGGCTCTCTACACCCCTGAGAAAGTCATTTTTCTCGGACCGTGGTTCCTTAATGTAAAGCCATCCCTTTCGGTAGACAGATAGAAATCTGAACCAATGTACGTCACTGACCTAGAGAAAAGTGATATACATGCTGATTGTTTTTGGCAGCCATGCCTCGATGTCAGATGAATTGTGATACATTATTTACTTCCGCCCTACCTAAAATTTAAGTCTAGCTACAGCCCTGTAAGTATATGTTCATATAAATTGTAATACATATATAAACAAATATGTTAATATTATTCATTGGATATACACACTGAATAAATACACATTAATCTACTGTCATAATTTAAAAATAAAATATGTGACACATTTATTTTAGTATTTAACTTTTGATGTAAGAACTCAAAGGCATAAGTGAAGTGAATATGGAAGATGATATAGAGAAATATGTACATATTTAAGATCTCGTAGCTGCTAGCCCAAAGAGTATAATGAGTAGAACTTAGATTTAGGTTTTTTATTTCTATCTAAAATTGTTAAGTTATTGAAAACAGGCTGAACTTACCGGTTGTTAGCGTATTGACCAACTATCATGAATTTGGTCCAACTAAGTGGCACGAATAGAATTTCTGATGCATTCACTTACCTGAAAATAATAGAATTTTTTAATATTTGCGTATATGTATATGTATGTACATATGTATGTAGATTTAAATTTCATTAAAATATTATAAATTCATAAATAAGTACTTAAATATTCATTAAAATTTTAAAATAAATAAATATACCATTTGATTAAAACATTTTTAAGAGCAAATTTATATAAAATGCAAACAAAAAAATATTAAAAACTAAGTGTAAAACAAAAATTCAAGAAAAGTAAAAAAAAGTAAAAAAAACTTAAACAAATGCGAAAACTTTAACAAAAGCCACGCGCAGCAGTAACAACAGCAAAAGCGGCAACAAAACTCGACAGTTGTTGCTTTGTTGCTCAATAAAGATCACTGCCAGGTGGCAACTACTCGCGCATATGAAAATTTATTTATTTATTTAATTTTTTTTTTGCTGCTGTATTTGCATTGAACTTATTTTTTTTTTTCAATTGTTTAATATTTATTCTCGTTATAATTTAATCAATAAATGAGAATATTGAATAAAATACAGTTCCATTTAATTTGTGTTGTTTATTTAACGTTTTGCCAGCAGCGAAAGAACTTTTTGCTTCTTCTGTTTTTGCTTTCCTTTTTTTTTGTTGAACGACTGTCTACCACTTTTTCTTGTTTTTTGTTGTAGTTTGTTTTTCTTTAGCTTTTTTTTTTTTAATTGTTATAGCTTTAGTTAGCTACTACATTTATATACATACAACTGTTGCGCTGTCGACATGGCAATAATCATTCATGACAGATCGCTTGGCATTCAATGTGTGTTAATTAAATGAGTGTATTTACTTGTGCATAATATTGGTAAATAAATTTGCTGCACATATGCTGTTTATATGTACATAAGCGCTTTATTAGGGTGTTCCATTGTATGGTTAGCTCCAACAAAACAGATATTCCGCCCTATCATAAACTTCATATGAAAAATTTACCTCGAAAAATATAAAGCAAAACAATAACAATTTTTCACATTTTGTTTTTGTTTTGCTTTGTAATTTTTGGGAACATTTTGTCCACATGAAGTTCACGATAGGGCTGATTGGATTTTGACTCATTGAAGTAAATGAAATTGTTCATCAAACGCACTCTTCTACCGATGTAGCGCAAAAATTTCTTTAAGCTTACCAACAACATCATTTGCAATTTTTCCGAGCTTTGACCCTTTCAATTAAACCGGACCCTTACCTGGTGTGGGTATTATAGGGGCTTGCGCTCAGCTACGTGAAATTCACTTTTGTTCAAAATGTCCAGCTAAGCTTGAAAATTCAGAGCATGTGTTATTTGAATGTTTTTGTGACCAGCCATTGGTTCTTTTGGCGCAGCTTGGCTCAAAATAGTAAACGAGTCGAGCTCTTAAAGAAATATATATGTATATTCCTTCTTATTCCAGTATGAAAGCAGTTTTTTAAATTATGTTTAGGCATTCCGGTAGCAATAATTTTGTAAATTTTATGATGTTGTTGTTATACGGCTCCGTTACTCAAATTGGCTGGCCAGCCTTGACCTGACTAGAAAACTTGAATAAATTGTCAGTTCCGTAACACATAGGAAATAGTAAGCGTGGCTTCAGCCTCAATCATGAGAAAACTGCGCTTAGCAGACGAACGAAGGAGTCATGACGCGTGTTTAATTCCCACTTTTAGGAAGTAAGAAGATGATTCCTGCTACTTTTGATGATTCTTCCTACTTACAAAAAGAAGATTATCTAAATGAAATTTCATAAAAAATCTAAATTGAATTCGTTTTACACGCACCCTAATATATTTTTATTTTCAAAAAAACCATTACATTTATATACATATCAGTGGCGGCCCTGGCATAAATTGGCTGTGCAAGCCTATGTATGAAGCATAGCCATTAGCCATTTATGTAATTTTCTTTGCTGTATTAACTGAAAGTCTGATTGCGGCTCCATCATTGATTTTGCTTAAATTCGTTTTGCATATTTAGTTTGTTATTTATATTCATACCGTATGCAACTGAATGTATTGGAATAAATCGAGAAAATGAAAGTGGTGAAGAATAATTAAGTTTTGATATATGTAGATACAATGGATAATATGAAGATATGTATATGATTTTTGTTATTTTAGCTGTACCAATTTTCGATCAGCACAACAACAAGTCTAGCTCAGTCGAAAATAGCACTACTACTTTGCTACTGTTTTATTAATTTAACTATGAAAATCAGCAATTGACATCTCCTTAGAGAAAACGAGGAAACAAGTTATGTTATTCTGTTTTGAAAGCCTCATAAAAGCCCATGTGTGGAACTGTTAAAGCATGCTCGCTAACCCAGGTTGCGCTGTAATTCGCTGTACAAAGAAAATACAAGTGAATGTTGATGATCTGCCAACGCGCGTTGAGATCTTAAGTAGGAAACAAATTGGAGAACTTAAATGGTAAACACATTTCAAGCTTAAAATAACTAAATCAATATTAAAATAACCAGATTTTAAAGAAATTCGTAAAATTCAATGAACGAAAATAATTAGGCAAGCCGGGCTTTTCGGCTTGCATGAAGCGTCCGCCACTGTAGCCATATGCATTTGTGTGTGTGCGGTGTTGGTTGACCACTAGTCGCATGTATTATTTTTTATAGTAGCTTTTTGCAAATAAAACTTTTACTTACTCACCTGTAATAAATTCATTTAAAAACTTTTGCCACGAATTTTTTTACAATAACTTTTTTTTATGTGTATCATTTATGTTTTTTGTTGGTGTTGTTGCCATTTGTGGCATATTGTTTTATTGTTTATGTTCGTTTTAATTGACAGCAAAAATGTAATTTTTAATTAAACTTTCCACGGAAGCCGGCTGCCCCAGCGCGACAGCATGACATACAAATATACATAAATACATACCTACAAACATGTGCATATACCTACAAACATATGTACATATGTACCTATCTACATACATACGCTTACAGTACCCTGTAAAAAAGTGTGCGACGAGTCTCTAAAAAGATTTGTCCGGGAGCGCTCTCTTTCGGGTACAATTAGTCTACAATTGTTCCCAATTGTACCCGAACGGGTACATATGTATACTAATTGTAGACGAATTGTACCCGAAAGGGTATCAAACGGGTACAATTAGTCGCACAAATGGATGTGTCGCATTTGCTACCTGTTCGGGTACAAAACGGGTACAATTGTGCGCTTTTGCTACCCGTTCGGGTACAAACTGGGTACAATTAGTCTCTTCATAGGACATGCTCAAACAAAAGAGAACACTTCAACCCATATAAAGAGATACAAATGGGTAGTAATCGCATGCTCCCTTGCGAGTTGTCCCGGATGTATCCCGGAGTGATCGCATTTTTTGCAGGGTAGTTTTGCGGAAATGTTAACATGTCCCACCGCCAATCAATTCGATTGAAGCCGAAGCCAAAGCTTGCCGCTGGGCATTGGCGAGTTTATAGTATAGTATGAATGTATGTAGTACTACATATGTATGTCCATGCTGTGGTCATGCATGACGCTGCTTTTCTCAGTATTTATTGAGTTTTTCAATTCAGCCTGTGTGCATTTTGCTGTCACTTATGTCCTGAGTTAAAACAAAAACAAAAATGAAAACAATAACAAAAAAGCAGAAACAAAATAAACAAACAAACAAAACCGGCAATCATACAATCCTTCAGTCAATCAGTCATTCAGTAAGTCTATTAGTCATTCCAGTTCCCATTGTTACATGTATTTTTATAAATTTTTATAAATTTTCATCATGTTTTCCCTCTCTTTATTTAAGCTGAGCTTCAGCTTGTTGCTCACTTGTCGCCGTTGGCTATTTTGTTTGTTGTTTTTGGTTTGGTATATCGGCTTTTCGCTTGTTTCAATTATTATATTTATTTTGTTTTTGGTTGTAAAGCTTGTTGTACAATTTTTGTGCCTTCGCTATTATTATTACATCTCGCATACATTTATTATTAAATTTATACATAGAGTTTCGGTTCAGTTTTAGTTTGTTGTGTTATTTTGGCGGAGTTTGAGTTTCACCTCTAAGGCAACAGAAACAAACCGATTTCTTCGATTATATAAATGCTTTAATTTTACTTGTTTGTCCTTATTCTATTATGTTGACATCAAGAGGATTAATGGTGTTGGTAGCATTGTTATTTCCTTCAAGTTACTGTTACTCGTCGAACAGGCGGTTGAGTGAAAGTTTAGAAAGAACATTTATAACCGTGGACGTCTTCGGACAGTTCATATAAGCACCTCTCACATGCTCTGATATTGTTCTTTTCTGCACGTAAGTTAAGTTAGTTTGATCAGGATACAGTGATCCCTCATCGTATTGGAGGCATTATACTAAACTTGGAATGCAAGACAAATTTTAGTATTTTGTGTACATATTTTCTAAAGAGTATTTTGTTGACCACTAGATTCCACAACAGGGGTGAGACAACTAAAAAGATCCTCGATCCAGCGCCGAATGATTGGGGGTATTCCGATCCATTTCAGCCCCTCCAAACAGCGCCTCAGCAGAGCTATTGCTAAAGGCACCCGAAATATCAAGAAAGACACCTAGCGCACTCACTTTAATGAAGGGCCTTTTCGATATGTTGTACAACGTTGTCTTTCTTTATCCTGTTTATCCTTCCGCCAGGCACCTCGAACCATAAGTAAGGCCGTCTCACACCTCCCGCCTTGCCCCGAGCCTTTAGGGGGCCTACTTTCTGCAGAATAAGTACATATCGTCGTACCATACGAAAACTACCACATTTAAAATTTCTGGCGAAAGCTATCAATTAAAAAATTCTGTACGAAAAATAGCACATTTGACTTTTGGCCAACGAAAAGTAGCATTGTTTTTACATTAAAATTGTTGTTGTTTAAACGAAATTGATAGTTTTCGTCAGCCAAAAGTCGATCTTGTTAGTTTTCGTCAGCCACAAAAAATCATGTGCTAGTTTTCGACGATATGTACATCTTTAGAGCTATTGAGGAAAATTTAAAATTAATTTTTTTTTATTTTTCGTTAGTAGAAATTATAGATCTCATCAGATTCCTTTTTGGTTGACGGCCTCAGCAGGGCCGTTGGATTCGCTATCTAATTGCACAACCACTAAGCTACAACCTTCCTAGTTTTTAACCAGAAAAGTTACACCCTTAATGCCAATCAAAATCCAAAAAAACTGATAACATAAATTAAAAAAATCGATTACGGAAATCTGACAAACCGGTAACAGAAACCCAAAAATCCGATAAGAGAAGAAAAATCGAAAACAGAAACCCAAAAAACGATAACAGAAAAACGATAACTGAAAAAAGTCGATAGCAAAAATTCAAAAATCGATAACCTAAATCCAAAAACCAATAACAGAAGCCCAAAAGAAACAACCGAAATCCACAAAATCGGTAACAGGAATCCAAAAAAACCATTAAGAAAAACCCACAAAACCGATAAAAGAAATTTAAAAAACCGATAACTGAAACTCAAAAAACCGATAACAAAAGACCAAAACCGATAACCGAAACCCAAATACCAAAAAACCGATAACATAAATTTAAAAAACCGATAACTGAAACCCAAAAAATCGAGAACAGAAAAGCATAAAACTGATAAGAAACCCCAAAAAACCTTTAACAGAAATCCAAAAATTCGATAAGCGAAATCCAAAAAACCGTTAAGGGAAACCCAAAAAACCGATAACAGAAACTATGTGAAAGCTATGAACAAAATGAAATCCTAGAATATATAACTGAGCTTAAATTGAATATTGAAGTTATAAAGCTTACTAAATTTAAGAAAAATCAATGGCTTATACAATTAAGCAATAAATCAGATTTAGCTGAATTTTATAAAATTAGGTATATACTAAATTGTAAAATAAGTCTGGAAAAACTTAATCCACGTACTCCGAAACAATGTAGAAATTGTCAGCGTTACTCGCATGTAGCAAGTAACTGCTATATGCCTTATAGGTGCGTGAAGTGCGCACAATCGCATGATCCAGGGAAATGCGACATACCTAGTAAAGAAAATAATAATATTGAATATGCTTACACAGATCAAGCAACAGGTAAAGTTATCAGGCGTATTGGCATCCCTTTAAGATGTGCAAATTGCAACTCTGAAGGGCACTCGTCAAATTCCAATGTCTGTCCGATTAGAGCGAATATAATTAAAAAAATGGAAGAGCGTAAACAAGAAAAGCATAGAGCCAAAACCTCTCCTTTAATAAGTCATTGCAACAATGAGTCACTTCGTACCAGTTCAGTCTCTTACGCATCTGCAGTTAAGAGTAATCAAAAATCTTCCTCAGCTGGAATTACTACTAGCAGGGCAAAATCACCCTCACGTTATGGTATCTCGAACTCTCAAAAAAACTCGATAAACCACTACAACTCTCTAAATAGTGAATGCTTGCGTTTGTTTGGTAGCTGCTTTACAAAGTGCATGCAAAAAATCAGTGAATTCTCAATAAACTATAACCAATTACACGATGATGAGCAAAAAGCTTCTGCTCTTTTTGAACTATTTATAAACTTAAGATTAAATATCAATGATAATGAATAGAAATAAATTAAAATGCATATTTGTTAACGTCAACTCTTTAGTATCTAATCATAAGAGACACCACTTTAACATATTTCTACAAAAACATAAACCCGACGTTGTGCTGGCAGCAGAGCTTCGCCTCAACCAAAAGCACAACATATCATTTAAAAGCTACAATTATATACCGCAGGTAAAAAACGCACAAAACAACAACAACAAAAAGAGCCAAGCTACTGGAATATTTATTAGAGAAAATTTCCAATATAATATAATAGAGATAGAAAATACTACATTCTTGGAGGCCACTGCAATAGAACTGTTAATGTCAGATGGCAGTCGTATTGCGCTTGCAGCAATGTACAATAGACTAAATAAAACAGAGAAACTATGCGATAGCGACCTAAGTAAATTATTAAGAGTGCTTAGTAAAAATACAAATGAAATTATAATGGGTGGTGATTTGAATGCTAGACATCCCAGTTGGGGTGACTCGCAAATTAATAATAATGGTAGAGTTCTTTATAACTGGCTGTTGGATTGTCCCCTTCTTCAAATTATACCTACAAAAGATCCCACTAGAGTATTAGGTGAAAGCAAATCATTCATAGACTTGTTTTTGGTTTCGCCTTTTGTACCCATTAGCTTTGAAAATACGACAGAATTACAAGATAAACTACGAACAATTCTGTTTGAGTCTGACCACAATGCGGTTGAGCTCTGCATAGACAGATCAAGTGAGGATATATTAAGGAGACCACCTCGTAAAGTATTGGATTACGAAAAAATGAATGTTAGTCTTTTTAACCATGAGCTCTACACGCGAATAAAAGACCATTATCTCCCTACCAATCGTAACGCATCAGTTTCTGAAATAGATAATTGCATTGCTAATATGAACATGGCATGGAATTCAGCCATGGAGTCAAACGCGATTCCGAAAATTGAAATACGCAATAAAGGACTTATTATCTTACCCACATTCATTCTTGACTTGATTAAAGAAAAGAGAAGACTACGCCGAGCTGCATTCAGGTGTTCAGATCCTAGAAGAAAACCAATAATTTTAGCCACAATTCGAAACTTAAGTAAGATAATAGATGATCGCATTCGATTATTTGAAGATGACTATTGGGCTAAATACTTTGCCAAGATTCGCATGAATAATAAAACATACAAAAAAATTAAAAACTTGTGCGGGCTAAATCAAAAACTCAACCTGCCTGAACTAGCAGTTGAAAGTTCAGATAACATAAATTTTGAAGGAGGTCTTCCGCAACCAGACGGTACAATAATTATGCAAAGCGAAATTGACAAAGTCAATGCGTTAGCTTCCAACTTTGAGAAAGTACATTTACAAAATATAAATCTCGGTAACCAAGAATTCTCTGAACATGTTATGCAATCCATTTCTGGCCTCGATAACCAATGGTTACCGATAATCAGATTTAACGCGGACTTCACAGCTGATGGTGAAGTAAATCTTGAACAGGTAAACAGTCTAACTGCTCCTAGAAGTAGCAGTGAGGACTCTATAGCCAAATACAAAGAATTTACAAACGCTAATGAAATCGAATCTATTCTCATGCTAACCAACAATAAGAAAAGCGCAGGGGAAGATAACATGTCAAATTTTCTTCTACGAAAAACTTACCCATTTTTCTGGCGGTTCTTGGCCATTATCTTCAATCAATCATATAATATAGGCTATTTTCCAGAAATTTGGAAATGTGCCAAAATTGTAGCAATCCCAAAGCCGGGATATAAGCCAAACTCAATTAATGGCTATCGCCCAATTTCATTGCTGCCAAATGTAGGCAAACTTTTTGAAAAACTCCTACTGAGGAAAATTAAAAAGCATACGACAGACAACAATATTATTAAAGATACTCAATTCGGGTTTCGCAGCTTTCACTCGACAAACCATGCCCTAACACTACTTTCCGATTTTGTTTGTCGCAATTTAAATCGTCGTTGGGCTACAATAGCAGTCAGTCTCGACTTAGAAAAAGCCTTTGACACGGCATGGCAAGAAGGTATTATTTATAAAATGTATAAGGTGTTCAAATTTGACACAAATTTATGTCGCATACTATATAACTACTTGAGCAATAGAAGCTTTTTTGTTAGTAATGGTAATAATTATTCCATGATTAAGGACATTGGGGCTGGAGTCCCACAAGGGTCCATACTAGGACCAATTCTGTTTAATATATTTCTGGCAGACCTGCCTGATCCTCCAACAGAAATTTCAAATATGTTGGTGCTTACCTATGCTGATGACATTATGATCTTGACTTCTAACCAGAAAGCAAGTAAAGCTAATAATATGGTAAACACCTTTTTAGATACGCTATCCAAATACTTTAATATGTGGAAATTAAAAGTGAATATTCCAAAATGTGAGTGTACAGCAATTAAAGGCCTGCACAAATATCTATTTCCTAATGCAAGGACCTTTGTCCCAAACATCAAATTTAATCAAAAACGAATTCCATATAGGGAACAGATAAAATATTTGGGAGTGATCCTACATGGTAAATTTAGTTTCAAGACACATCTGGATCATGTAATTAAAAAGGCAAAAAATACGTTTTTTTCTTATATGAGGCTTTTTAAGCGGGCAAAAGACTTAAAATCTAATATAAAAATTAATATTTATAAGCAAATAATAAGACCTATATTGGCCTATGCTTTTCCTGTTTGGTTCAATATTTCTTCTGCTCAAATGGAAAGATTAAGGGTATTTGAAAGATATATTTTGAGAATTTGTACCGGGTTGAGTCGTCAACCCTTTCGTGGTGGGAATACATTTAGGAAACGGATTTCCAACAACGTAATTTACAAAAAATGTAAAATCAAGCGTATTGATAAGTTTCTTATGGATAACGCTTTACGATACTCAGAAAAAATGTCGCTTCTAGAAAACGAACGAATTACATCTTATTTTAACATGCAATACAGTATAGAATTTCCTTTAAATGAGCGATATTTGTCACCCATATACATAAGTAGCCTAAATAGAAACAATATGCTTTATAATAATAGAAAGTTAATGTTCTACCACAGAAGAAACAACTCTTTTGATATAGTTAACAACTTGGTTTATAACGACGTTCAATATATTGATAAATAGGCAAATTAAACCTTCTAGTCAGTAGTTTGTATATATTAGTATTAAGTATTCAAATGCTATTCTTCTTTTGCCCTTTTTGAAGAAATGTAAATGAGTAAAAATATTATTACATAGTTAAGTTCATTTATACGTACCTTATATAAAGGCATTTATAAATAATATATTATATAATTTTAAAAATCCTAGATAAAAACCTAGTGTTTGTTAGGAATAAGTAAACTCACATGTAATCCTCCCAAGAATATTTGTATTCTAACTAAATTTTGGGCAATAAATAAACTTTAAACTTTAAACTTTAACTGAAACCCAAAAAATCGAGAAGAGAAAACCATAAAACTGATAAGAAACCCCAAAAACCCTGTAACAGAAATCCAAAAATTCGATAAGAGAAATCCAAAAAACCGGTAAGGGAAACCCAAAAAACCGGTAACAGAAACCCAAAAACCCGATATCCGAAACCTATAAAACTGAAATCCTATAATTGAACATCAAAATTAGAAAACCGAGATCACGAAATTGTTCTTTCCCTGTTTCAGTCAAAGCTAATTACAGCACTCTGCAGTCCAATTTAAACAACGGGACATCTCGATTTCGGTGTCCGACCAACATCTGCTATTTCAACTACGCAGAACTACAGTTGACCGTCTTTGCCATTAAAACTAAAACAACAACCACAACAACAATTGAAGCACAAGTAAGTCCTTGTTCAGCTATACGCTCAGTTGTGATTATTTTGTTTGCGCTTAAAACAAAATGCTGCAAAATTTATTTTGAAAATTATTTTGCAACTTTGCTGCGAACATTGTTTTAAAAATTTTTTTATTTTATTTTATTTTTATGGCACATTTGTACACACATGCTTCAACGCGGCCTCTTACTGTTTGCTGCAACACAACCAAAAATTGCCGCAACTTTAATTGAAAATAAATCAGAGAGTTATTTGAGAAAGTTTTGTGACACTTTGCGGCCATTAAATGTGAGATTATGAGAAAATTTTGAATATGTTATGCGCATACGTTCATAACTTTCATACTTATGTCGCATATCAACAAACAATTGTTGCTTTGCGCTGCGTACGAGAAATATAAAAAACCATCCGTTGCGAATATCCATTTGACGTATTACCTCACGTGGCTAAGGTACATCACATATTGAGATCGAGTAAATAGGTAGTGTTTTAGGTGCACGTGGCCCCTCGCAGTTAATGAAGACTGATGGCATGCCATATGTGACTGCATAGGTAAGTCTGATGTACTCTTTTCACGGTAATGGAATGAAGAACGATCGGTTACCAGCGAAATAAATTAGCGTCAGATGCACATATACAAACATATGTATGTATATGCACAGGGTGACCCTTAAATACCCGCCTCCCATGATCAACTCGCAGTCAGATTTATATATAGCCGTTTAAACTTCATAACCGTCTAAGTGGGACTTTAACAATTGCCTAACCAATATTTGTGCCAAAAATTAAAATTTAATTCTACGAATTCAGAGCTGAAAAGACATTAGAAGAAAATATAGAGCTTCCCGCGATTCCCAAAGACCAAATTTACGGTATGGATCGATAGAGCTGGATGCCAGAAGTTAAAGTATGGCAAATCTCAATTTGACATAGGCGGCTGTGAAAGTTTCACTTAGGCGACTATGAAGTTTAAACGACGATATGTATTTTGGAATGAATTTCCGTTCTCCATTGTCAAGTTAATTTGGTTATAAACCGGTTTCGGCGATGTGCCATCTTCAGCAGCTTTCTTTCGTTAAAATACCTTGAACTTAGGCTAGCGCAACTAGAAGCTGAGGAAATTTATTCCTCCCTCAATTATGCTTATAAAATCACAAATGCATCGGCCAATAATACGGAACCGCGATTATTGGGTCCTGCAAGACCGCCAAACAACCTCTTGACATTGCTGCAGAGTGGCAGTTCGCACGCGACCAGTGTATTGCTTCCCACCATGCGAAGCGTTAGTAAATGCCAGAGAGCTATAGTCAAGCTTATGTCGCATACAACAAATTAGGCACTATTGGTCATCTCTTTGGAACTTGCACTCTGTCAGTGCTCAGCATTTGGCAGGCAATGACTCAGATGCCTCGGCATTGCACACTTCCGGTCTCTAGAAGGCATCGTGGACCGTTATTGCAACTTGCAAAAACTTACATTCCAAGCAAGGGCTTTTCTCTAAGGTGCTTTTGGCAACACTATTGATTGGTATATGTGAAAATCTTAGATTGGACAACTTAACCTAACCTTTACTAGGCGTTTTGCATTATTTTATGAAACAAAACGTGTAGGTGCCAAGGCTGCACAACGATATCAACAAAAATATTTTGTTTTGTTGAATATCAAATAAAAATTAAAAAAAAAATTTTGTTTTGTTGAATATCAAATAAAAATTATTGAAATTATTTCGTTTCGTTGATTATCAAAAAAAAATTATCAAAATTATTTTGTTTCGTTGATCATCAAAAACAAAATAATAATAAACAAGTAAGGAAGCCTAAGTTCGAGTGGAATCGAACATTAGATACTCAGCTGTATGCTTTCATTGTTTGTTTTCGTCTGATAGAATCACGGTGTATTTTATATAAAGCGAGTGCTGCATAAAGTGGGCGTAAACACGCCTATTTTCAACATTTTTATCAGTCATCCCACTAAGCATATGAATATTATTCTTTGCTCAAAATTTCATTCCTTTATATCTTCTAGTTACAAAGATGTCACCTTACAAATTCCCAAAGGGTATTCCAGAAATATCTTTGTTAAAAAGTAGGCGTGGTCATAAACCGATTTGAATAAATTTTTTCATGTCTATTAACACAAGTTATAAAAGTGTATAAACCAAGTTTCTTTATAATATCTCAATTATTTGTCGAGTTATAGGCTAAGAAATCTCGTAGATTCCTTTGTCTAAGAAGAGGCGGTGCCACGCCCATTTTCCAAAATTTTTCTATTTTTTGTTTCCGATCTATTGTAGAAATCATGCCACAAAATTTCAATGAATTATCTTTACATTTGACAAAGATATCGCTTAAAATGTTTTTATTAGGCCACTTTATAAGACCCATATATAAAAGTGGGCGTGGTCGTCAACCGATTTTGGCAATTTTTAGTCCAAACATTTGACTAAGTAAGTAAATCACGCATACCAAATTTCATCGATATATCTTCAACGGTTTCTGAGTTATGACTCATAAAACTTTCAATATTTGCCCTTAATAAGTGGGCGTGGCACCGCCCATTTTTCGAAACATTTGTGTTTTCTGTTTTATGTCCATAGTCGGACTCATTCGACAAAATTTCAATGACATATCTTTATATTTGACAGAGATATCGCTTAAAATGTTTTTATTAGGTCACTTTATAATATACATATATAAAAGTGGGCGTGGCCGTCAACCGATTTTAACTATTTTCCGTCCAAATGTTTGCCTAAGCAAGTAAATCACGCGTACCAAATTTCATCGATATATCTTTAATGGTTTCTGAGTTATGACATATAAAACTTTCCATGTTTGACCCTTAATAAGTGGGCGTGGCACCGCCCATTTTCCAAAATTTCATCAAATTTCCTCCTAGGGGCCTGAGCTCAACACGTGGGTAGAATTTCATCGCTCCAGCTATATTAGTGACTGAGATACCAAATTTCCGATATTTTCTATATAGGAAAAGTGGGCGTGGTCATGGTCTGATTTCGCTCATTTTCAATACCAACCATCCCAGTCTCGATACCAACTTGCATTTCAAATTTCATCAAAATATCTCTATTTTTGCGCGAGTTAGAGTGTTTACAGACGGACGGACAGACGGACGGACGGACGGACGGACAGACGGACGGACGGACGGACATGGCTCAATCGATTTCTCTTTTCACCCTGATCATTTTGATATATATAAGTCTATATCTATCTCGATTATTTCATTCTGTTACAATCCACCGTTATGTGATTAAAACTATAATACTCTGTGTACTAGTACAGCTGAGTATAAAAAATTGTTTCGGGCTTACGGCTACATTTTACTTTGAATTTTTATTAACGTTATTATACTCAGCTGTACTAGTACACAGAGTATTATAGTTTTAATCACATAACGGTGGATTGTAACAGAATGAAATAATCGAGATAGATATAGACTTATATATATCAAAATGATCAGGGTGAAAAGAGAAATCGATTGAGCCATGTCCGTCCGTCCGTCCGTCCGTCCGTCCGTCCGTCTGTCCGTCCGTCCGTCCGTCCGTCCGTCTGTAAACACTCTAACTCGCGCAAAAATTGAGATATTTTGATGAAATTTGGAACGCAAGTTGGTATCGAGACTGGGACGGTTGGTATTGAAAATGGGCGAAATCGGACCATGACCACGCCCACTTTTCCTATATAGAAAAAATCGGAAATTTGGTATCTCAGCCACTAATATAGCTAGAGTTTTAAAATTTTACCCACGTATTGAGCTCGGGCCCTTATGAAGAAATTTGATGAAGTTTTGGAAAATGGGCGGTGCCACGCCCACTTATTAAGGGTCAAACATTGAAAGTTTTATATGTCATAACTCAGAAACCGTTGAAGATATATCGATGAAATTTGGTACGCGTAATTTGCTTACATAGACAAATGTTTTGACGAAAAATTATCAAAATCGGTTTACGGCCACGCCCACTTTTATATATGTGTATTATAAAGTGACCTAATAAAACCATTTTAAGCGATATCTCTGTCAAATATAAAGATCTATCATTGAAATTTTGTCGCATGAGTCCAACTATGGACATAAAACAAAAAACACAAAAATTTTGGAATATGGGCGGTGCCACGCCCACTTATTAAGGGGCAGACATTGAAAGTTTTATGAGTCATAACTCAGAAACCGTTGAAGATATATCGATGAAATTCGGTACGCGTAATATAATTACTTAGTCAAATGTTTTGGCGAAAAATTATCAAAATCGGTTGACGGCCACGCCCACTTTTATATATAGGAAATATAAGGGGGCCTAATAAAAACATTTTAAGCGATATCTCTGTCAAATATAAAGATCAATCACTGAGATTTTGTGGCAGGAGTCCAACTATGGACATAAAACAAAAACTACAAAAATTTTGGAAAATGGGCGGTGCCACGCCCACTTATTAAGGAGCGAATATTGAAAGTTTAATAAGCCATAACTCAGAAACCGTTAAAGATATATCGATGAAATCTGGTACGCGTGATATATTTACTTAGCCAAATGTGTGGACGAAAAATTACCAAAATCGGTTGACGACCGCGCCCACTTTTATATATGTGTATTATAAAGTGACCTAATAAAACCATTTTAAGCGATATCTATGTGAAATATAAAGATAATTCATTGAAATTTTGTGACATGAGTTTTACAATAGACCGGAAACAAAAAATAAAAAAGTTTGGAAAATGGGCGTGGCACCGCCTCTTTTTAGACAAAGGGATATATGAGATTTCTTAGCCTTTAACTCGACAAATAATTGAGATATTATGACGAAACTTGGTTTATACACTTTTATAACATGTGTTAATAGACACGCAAAAATGTATTGAAATCGGTTTATGACCACGCCTACTTTTTAACAAAGATATTTCTGGAACACCCTTTTGGAATTTGTAACGTGAAGTCTTTGTAACTAAAAGTCATAGAGGGATGAAATTTTGCACTAACAATAATATTTGTATGCTTATTTGGATGATTGATATAAATTTTGAAAATGGGCGTGGCTGCGCCCTGTTTATGCAGCACTCGTTTCATATAAAATACACCCTATATCGAACAAACGCAAACAAACAATGAAAGCATACAGCTGAGTATCTAATGTTCGATTGCACTCGAACTTAGGCTTCCTTACTTGTTTTTTTGATAATTTTTTTTGTTGGCTACCGAAACAAAATTTTTTCAATATTTGTTTTTTGATAATCAACAAAACGAAATTTTTTTTCATAATTTTTTTTGATAATTATCAAAACAGTATTTTTTGTTCAGCACATAACGTTAAAATTTTTCAAAGTTGAATTGAAAACAAAATATTTTTTCGGTTATTGATTAAAATAACGTTAGTGTGCAGCCCTGGTAGGTACCCTGTATGTGAGTTTGCTTGTATGATGTATTGCAAAGGTGCGCAAAACTACACCATTTTTGTGACTATAAAAACAACAAAAAAAGCAAGAAACAACATTATTTTTCTCGCTATTTCAGCAAGAAATATTCAATTCACAAACCAAACGCCTACACATGCACACAAATACATATACACACATACATATACACTCAGAAAAATAATCACAGTAGTATCAACAATTTTCTTCTGTTAATACCGAAATTCGTTAAATTAACAGAAATATGTTTAATTAGACATCTTTTACTTTAACAAATGTATCTATTAAAACCTATTTGTTACCCACATAGCATTTGGAAGATTGTTTTATGAAAACTGACTTTACCGAGTCTTTTTCGATCCCCTTTGATGATCAAAAACTGATTATTTACCTCTGCGATTAGAATAAGACTCGAAAATGAGACACACCAGCGATTGGAAAGTGATTTTATTTTTTATCATATAAAAATCACCTAGCTGAGTCTTTTTCGATCCCCTTTGCTGAATAAAAAAATAATTTATCACAAATCGATCATGCTAAAGATCGAAATTTGATCAATAACTTTGCTTTTTTGGAAAAAAAAAGAAATATTCCTTAGCAAACCTAGTACATAAAGCTATGATATTTCCAAAAAAAATCAGAGAATTTTATATTAGATTTCGGTATTGATGGTTCCGAATGTTGTAGAGCAGGAACATATGGATGCATGTCTTCCGTGTTGCCGTATATGAGAGTGCCAAAATGCGCAAATGCATTTTCATAGGAATTCATTTATGCATTGAAATTTTTAGATCTTAAACTCCTTATTTGCTTAACATTATTGTAGGCTAAAAATCTGTTTTAAAATTTCCAACCAAAATGTGGACTGAGGGTGACTGTGGAAGTTCTTTTTGCGATATTGGTAAAGATAAGGCTAAGGGTAGATTATGTAAGAGGATAGAAGATGGGAAAGAAAAGCGGTTGTAAACTGACCCAAAAATGATAGGAAAATGAGTAGAAAAGTATTAGAAAATTGTTAGAAATTGATCAGAAAGTTACTGAAAAACGACCCAAAAAAGATTCGAAAATGACCAGAAAAACAATTGGAAAATGACTCAAAAAAGATTGGAAAGCCAATCAAAAATTATCAGAAAAATGAAGAAAAATGACCCCAAAAAGATTCAAAAAAACGATCAGAAAACTATTCAAAAATGACCAAAATAAAATTCAAAATCGAAAAAAATAAAATCGAAAGGGACACGAAAATGATAAAATACGATTAAAATATGACTCGAAAACGACTCCCCAAGAAGAGTTGGACGTAGGATACCATTTTCTACAGACTAGAGGCTCTTTTATGATCAGAAAATGAACGCATTTTCCATTATTTTAAACGTGCATAGGGATCGAAAAAGACTGGAATATGATCAAAAAATTCATAAAATGCTATGTGGGTTAATTCAACAGGATTGATTGTCAATTATTAACAGAAATTTTTGTTCATATAAATGAGCCACTGTTAACTTAACGCTAATATCTGTTGCTGGAACCTCTATGTTTATTTGTTGATTCGACAAATCATTACTGTTGACTATCAGAAGAAAAAGTATTTATTTTGCCAGCTTTCTCCGTTGTTACTTGTTGCTTTGCTTACGTGAGTGAGTTTTAATTCACAGATGCTTTTTCAAACTAAGATAAGTATAAAAGCCACTAAAGTTCAATACGAGTATAATGTTGAATGTTAAATGTCGCACTATACATATGATGCCGTTAGATTGAATTTTCAGGTTGATGTCATGGTTAGAAATCGGAGGAGAATGTAAAATAGAGAACACAAAATAGCAAGCAGTGAAAGCGAAGAAAGCGCCGCAATGGAAAACAAGCGGAGATGAAGCTACATATTTGGACTTGGAAACCGAAACAAACAACAGATTTAAAAACTTGCCAATAGCTCTAAAAATACACATTATAAAGTAAAGTAATTGTTAGAAATAAATGGCCCTGTAAAAACACAAAGGGATTTATTTTTAAGTGACAAAATTTCAACTGCGGAAAGTTGTGGATTTAACAGCAAATAAAAATAGGTAAAAAAACTTTTTAAGTCAAACGGTTTTATGTTATACATACATTGCAATGTTTAAGATAAATGTACTAAAAACCAAAAAATAATAAAATAGTTACAGTCGTGGGAATTATAAACATTTGCATAGACTAGACTAAAATAAAACCGGGGGGCACGTCAATATATGCGATTTTTGTAAATATAGCGACCCACGCGCACCTATCGGAATTTTTTTTCATAATATTGCATTGTCATCGGGGTTATACATGCGTACAAAATTTCAGATTAATCGGTTGACAGGAAGAGGGAGAAATTTTAATTACTAAATTTGACCCAAGAATAAATAATAAATAAAACAAACGGGGTGAGCTAAATAAAACCGTTTAATAATAAATAAAACAAACGGGGTGAGCTAAATAAAACCGTTTAAAAATGTTTGGATTCACAGCGATTTTTTGTTTTCAGAGTAATTCAACAATAAAACTGTTAAAACAAAGTAACGTCTGTCGATTTAACATATATATCTTTTGGATGTGATTTGACTGAGGAATCTGTTGTTTCAACCCGTAATCCCGTTGATCTACCAGCATCTTTTCTCTCGGTGCATGTAACGTTATATTTCCATATCCTTACAAATATCCGGTAAACATCAAACCTCATCTTCCCGCCTGTGAATATGTCAAGTTTATCGTTGTTACGCTGTCACCGCCACCTCCATCGTTCTTTTTCTTGGCATAACATTCAAATTGCAAATTGCTTTATCATGTCAATTCTATTATCATATTTGTGTAGCTCTCACATATGTATGTATCTATGTTTTAGTTAATACAATGCATAGTAATATTTTCACGTATTTCCGTCAACTTCAATCATTCGTTCTATATACATAAATATGTAAATAGTGAGTGAGGCTGTTGGAGCTGAACGGAGGTGGGTAAATAAACTTGAATACGCAGAAGAGCGCATAAAGGCTAACTTTTTGTACTCGGAGGAAAACTAACAAAGCAACAAATTCATTTCCGTTGTGGTTAGATTGTATTTATTTATGTATAAACAATGAAATGATAAACTTGCAAGAACTAATTTAGTGGAGTAATGCTAAAGAGGATTTAAGATTTACTATGGACTATGTATCCAGCTGTATAAAGAAATGTACGCAGTATTTTAGGTGTTAAAGAGCTTGGTTATTCGCTTATCAACGCCTTCCATTCAAAGCAGTCCATCAAGAAAACTTTCTTTGGCACACAATCTATATATTAATAGGCTAACATTTTTCCCATACAAACAATTGCCAGGCTGTTTAGCACATTTAACATACTCATATCCACATAAAATTGATATGGATGTGTTCGTTTGAGTGAGGAGCAGTGCATAGGCATATAATTTTTTCTATAAATTATTTAATTTCTTTATAATTAATAAATAAAGTTTTTAGTTAAGAGAAATAGATATCGTAAACGTGTTCACAAATATCGTAAACACAGTTGAAGAGTCGCTTTAATTTAAAAGCGCTCTCTATTTTATATGCATTGTCCCAGTTTACGCTCAGATCACAATCAACGCGGCCAAATATCTCCTATTGCTTTTCCATTAAAACGAAAAATGAGAGAGAGGGCGGGAGAGCACACTGAGTAATTAATTAATTTTGACCAAGGCATATCTAACAGGTAGGCTCGGCGGCGAATTGAAAAACTTATTTTTTTTATTTACAAAGGTAGAGTGTAATGTCAAAATCAAAGCGAATTCACATCATGGCCAATAGGAATGGACGAACCCCAAGCGAATTCAGATTTTAACCACGGCGAAATATCATTTTGACATTACACTCTACCAATTACAATAACAAAATACATGGGAAATTTCTGAATTCGCCACCGGGCCTACCTTCCTAGATCTGCCTTGATTTTGACCATTATTTCGCGTCGGACCGTGATCAAAAGGGCAAATCATGTTACAGTACAACTGGAATTTGGAAAGGAATAATTTTTGTACCAATACAAAGTTGAAAAAATAAATTGCATGGTCGAATTTCGAGCACCGGCGATACTAGTGCTTATTTAAATCTTCAACACTAAAATTAAGAAAAAAAAAATGTGCTTGAAAAATATTTCCTAAGTACCAATTTAGTACTAATAGCTTTAGCACGCAATATAAACTTATTAACTCAAAAAGAAAGTTAGTAACTAAAATTTGGAAGATCTAAGTTAAAACAGAAAAGCCAAAGTTAAATTAAAAGTAAAAAATAAATATATTTTGGCATGAAACTGTATTAAGGCAAAGACTAAAAACATATAAACGAAGCAATTTAATTAAGCATAACTAAAGTAGGAACAACTAAAATTAGTACTGAAGGAGAAATGAAAAAAATTCAATCACAACCAAAAAAAAAAAAACTCAAAACTCATAACTAGACTGCGGATCTTTATGCAATTGCATATTTTTAAGGAAAAGAGATAGCGATATGGTTCCAAAGAGAAAAATGAAAGTTATTAACAAAATATTCTAAATTTTCATATTTATTTCTGCATATTTTGCATATTGCATATAACTTGCATATTGCATATAACTTGCATATTTGCATATAACTTGCATATTTGCATAATAATTGAGGTTTAGCAGTTTTAATCCGCAAGTTAGAGTCTCGCGGAGTTCCTCTAATGGTTTCAATGGCCCTAATAACAGAAGCTTTTCAAAGACCTGACGCTACGTCAGGATCATGTGTGCAAATAGTTTTGGTCAAAATTAAAGCTATTTCAAAAAAGAACCTGCTTTTGGAGTCATATTAGGAGTAGCCAAAATACTTTCAGGTGACAGCAAAATATTAGAAACTGGAATACAGATTCCCAGTCAATTTTGGAGCGAATTTAGTTATGCTCCGGTTACATCTTGTAATGTTGAGCGTTCATTTTCAGCATATAAACGGATCTTAACCGATAAGCGTCACAATGTTTCCATTGAAAATGTGGAGAAAACACTTGTAGTATATTGTAGTCTTAACTACAACTAAAATTATCTCTTTACATTAAAAATTATTATGATAAAAATTAGTTCCCACTTACAGTTTGTTTTTGGGTGTTAATGGGTTTTATATTTGCATAAAACAAAATATTCAGCATAGAACATATGATTTTTGCATTCAACTATACTTTACTGATAGTGTATATCACTTAAAATTCCATATCTGATGTAAAAAAAAGGTGTAGTTTTAATTTGCATATAACTTGCATATAACCTGCATATAAGTTGCATATATTTTGCATATCCAAAACAGAGCAAGAAAATTCGCTTTGGAATGTGAATATATAGTTTTGAATCAATATAACTCTTAATAAATCATTTTCAATTTTTTGCATAAAGATCCGCAGTCTACTCATAACACTTGAAGATCTTTAACTAGCGCAGGCAAAGTGCCAGCTAACCAAGCGCTTATAAAACTTATTGATATAAATTTTTTAATTAATACTAAATGCAAATTACAAAGTTTCAGCGCAGCGTCAAGGCAGAAAGAGTAGTGCAGAGAATATACATATACGAAAAGCACTAAAAGGAAGAATGAAGGAAATGGGAGCACAGCCGTGCAATGTGAAGTACAGATAATTTTTAGCCACAAAACTATACTAGTAAGGATATTTAGCGTTAACTAAAACCATACCTATATGTAGATATGAAAATATACCTACATTAGGGCAGGGCGATTCTTATGGAGGAACTTAATCAATATGGTGCCATCGAAATTGTGATTCCTCTAATTTGTCTGAGTAAAAAAATCTTCCATGACATTTGTCTAAAATTAATTTTGATATTCCGGAATTTGATTTTTATGCACCAAGACGAATTTTTGAAAATCAAAAATGTACAAATATCGACAAAAAATTAACCAGGCCAATATTCAACCAGAATTTTATGCTGAATCCAGATATGAAATCAGTTGAGTCGTTTTCGAGACATAGCCTGATTTCCGGTTTTGAAGGCTGAATGCCTAAGATCGCATGTTTTCGCAATTATCTCTAAACTGAGAAAAAAATTATATCGACGGCTGAGAATAAGATCGCCCTATTTCAAAAATTGTTTCAAAAACGCCCTATTCCAAAAATTGTTTGAATAACGTCCTATTTCAGATTTGGATTCAAAAACGCCCTATTTCAAAATTTGTTTCAATAACGTCCTATTTCAAACAATTATTCAAAAACGCCCTATTTCAGAGAAATATATATGGAATTTTCTCTGAAATAGGGCGTTTTGAATCTGAAATAGGACGTTATTCAAACAATTTTTGAAATAGGGCGATCTTATTCTCAGCCGTCGATATGTAGGGTTCAAAGAAATTGCTTCCATATATTGAACACTATTTTCTTTGTTTTGAGTAAATTTCCCTAAAACGATGAAAACGGATTATAAAATAAAGTCGTGTTGCCAAGGTTCTATATACTTGGTTTAAAGAGATTCAAGCATACATCAAAATAAGGAAAATTGCTTAAGCGCCATTCCATTCCCAACTTGTCCTTGTTTTGGGGATTTGATTTCTTTAATTTTGATAAGTTGAATTCCCGTACAAATAACCAAGGCAACGAACTTGTTTGAATGTATATTCAAAATAAGCAAAAATATGTCTTTCATCGAGAGAATTTTTTTTTGAGTGTAGCTGTGTATAATAAATCATAAATTTTCTTGCAAATTAATTACTTTAAAAATTGGTTTGTTTTAACTTTATTCAGCTCCAAGAAAACTCAAGGTTACTCATGCGCCACTAATGGAACCAAGAAATCGCCCCGGCCTAATGTCCATACATGCATACATACGTACATATGTAATAATAGATATAGCGTTTTAGAATTGGTTTAAGGATTGTGCGAGAAATACGTTCGCTAAACTCAAACTTAGAACTAGCTACATAGTATGTGTGTGATGTTCTGTGTACTTTATTTCACTTATCTAAATTACTTGTACGGCAAGCACAAGTCACAGGTACTGTCTAAGGCAAGGCATATTCTACGTCAAATGAAAACCACCGGGAAAAAATACATGCAAAGCTCAACTAAACTTGCGGCAGCAAGATGTGGTATATAGTAAACTTGTTGGCTGTTGTCCGACAAAGCTGAGAGATAGAAAAGAACAGGAATTTACCTCAGCTTCTTCTTTTATCTCTGTGAACTTCGTACTCTCTTTTTCATTCCTTGCTACTCTCCTCATAACCAACTGCATGGTGAATTTTGTCACTTTTTTTGCGCATTGTATTTTTTGTTTTTTTTTTATACTCAGCTGTACTAGTACACAGAGTATTATAGTTTTGATTTCATAATGGTGGATTTTAACAGAATGAAATAATCGAGATAGATATGGTCTTATATATATACACCCCAGTGCAAAAATGCTTTATATTATTTTCTAGCGCAAAAACGAACTTTCGTACAAATAAAAGACGCGAAAACTCGAAGCGCAAAAACATGCCGAGAAAGATTTTTAGTTCGTTTTTGCCCTTTTATCTTAGGGGAAAAAACGAACTAAAAAGTTTTGTCGGCATGTTTTTGCGCTTCGAGTTTTCGCGCCTTTTGTTTGTACGAAAGTTCGTTTTTGCGCTAGAAAATAATATAACGCATTTTTGCACTGGGGTGTACATATATCAAAATGATCAGGGTGAAAAGAGAAATCGATTGAGCCATGTCCGTCCGTCCGTCCGTCTGTAAACACTCTAACTCGCGCAAAAATTGAGATATTTTGATGAAATTTGGAATGCAAGTTGGTATCGAGACTGGGACGGTTGGTATTGAAAATGGGCGAAATCGGACCATGACCACGCCCACTTTTCCTATATAGAAAAAATCGGAAATTTGGTATCTCAGTCACTACTATAGCTGGAGCGATTAAATTTCACCCACGTATTGAGCTCAGGCCCCTATGAAGAAATTTCATGAAATTTTGGAAAATGGGCGGTGCCACGCCCACTTATTAAGGGTCAAACATTGAAAGTTTTATATGTCATAACTCAGAAACCGTTGAAGATATATCGATGAAATTTGGTACGCGTGATTTACCTACTTAGGAAAATGTTTTGACGGAAAATTGGTCAAAATCGGTTGACGGCCACGCCCACTTTTATATATAGGAACTATAAAGTGGCCTAATAAAAATATTTTAAGCGATATATAAAGATAATTCATTGAAATTTTGTGGCATGAGTTCCACAATAGACCGGAAACAAAAAATAGAAAAATTTTGGAAAATGGGCGTGGCACCACCTCTTTTTAGAAAAAGGAATCTACGAGATTTCGTAGCCCATAACTGGACAAACAATTGAGGTATTATGACGAAACTTGGTTTATACACTTTTATCACTTGTGTTAATAGACGCGCAAAAATTTATTGAAATCGGTTTATGACCACGCCTACTTTTTAACAAATATATTTCTGGAACACCCTTTGGGAATTTGTAACGTGACATCTTTGTAACTAGAAGTCAAAAACGAATGAAATTTTGCACAAAGGATAATATTCATATGCTTAGTTGGATGATTGATAAAAATTTTGAAAATGGGCGTAGCTACGCCCACTTTATGCGGTACTGGCTTTATATAAAACAAGTAAGGAAGCCTAAGTTCGAGTGCAATCGAACATTAGATACTCAGCTGTATGCTTTCATTGTTTGTTTGCGTTTGTTCGATATAGGGTGTATTTTATATGAAACGAGTGCTGCATAAACAGGGCGCAGCCACGCCCATTTTCAAAATTTATATCAATCATCCAAATAAGCATACAAATATTATTGTTAGTGCAAAATTTCATCCCTCTATGACTTTTAGTTACAAAGACTTCACGTTACAAATTCCAAAAGGGTGTTCCAGAAATATCTTTGTTAAAAAGTAGGCGTGGTCATAAACCGATTTCAATACATTTTTGCGTGTCTATTAACACATGTTATAAAAGTGTATAAACCAAGTTTCGTCATAATATCTCAATTATTTGTCGAGTTAAAGGCTAAGAAATCTCATATATCCCTTTGTCTAAAAAGAGGCGGTGCCACGCCCATTTTCCAAACTTTTTTATTTTTTGTTTCCGGTCTATTGTAAAACTCATGTCACAAAATTTCAATGAATTATCTTTATATTTCACATAGATATCGCTTAAAATGGTTTTATTAGGTCACTTTATAATACACATATATAAAAGTGGGCGCGGTCGTCAACCGATTTTGGTAATTTTTCGTCCACACATTTGGCTAAGTAAATATATCACGCGTACCAGATTTCATCGATATATCTTTAACGGTTTCTGAGTTATGGCTTATTAAACTTTCAATATTCGCTCCTTAATAAGTGGGCGTGGCACCGCCCATTTTCCAAAATTTTTGTAGTTTTTGTTTTATGTCCATAGTTGGACTCCTGCCACAAAATCTCAGTGATTGATCTTTATATTTGACAGAGATATCGCTTAAAATGTTTTTATTAGGCCCCCTTATATTTCCTATATATAAAAGTGGGCGTGGCCGTCAACCGATTTTGATAATTTTTCGCCAAAACATTTGACTAAGTAATTATATTACGCGTACCGAATTTCATCGATATATCTTCAACGGTTTCTGAGTTATGACTCATAAAACTTTCAATGTCTGCCCCTTAATAAGTGGGCGTGGCACCGCCCATATTCCAAAATTTTTGTGTTTTTTGTTTTATGTCCATAGTTGGACTCATGCGACAAAATTTCAATGATAGATCTTTATATTTGACAGAGATATCGCTTAAAATGGTTTTATTAGGTCACTTTATAATACACATATATAAAAGTGGGCGTGGCCGTAAACCGATTTTGATAATTTTTCGTCAAAACATTTGTCTATGTAAGCAAATTACGCGTACCAAATTTCATCGATATATCTTCAACGGTTTCTGAGTTATGACATATAAAACTTTCAATGTTTGACCCTTAATAAGTGGGCGTGGCACCGCCCATTTTCCAAAACTTCATCAAATTTCTTCATAAGGGCCCGAGCTCAATACGTGGGTAAAATTTTAAAACTCTAGCTATATTAGTGGCTGAGATACCAAATTTCCGATTTTTTCTATATAGGAAAAGTGGGCGTGGTCATGGTCCGATTTCGCCCATTTTCAATACCAACCGTCCCAGTCTCGATACCAACTTGCGTTCCAAATTTCATCAAAATATCTCAATTTTTGCGCGAGTTAGAGTGTTTACAGACGGACGGACGGACGGACGGACGGACAGACGGACGGACGGACGGACGGACGGACGGACGGACGGACGGACGGACATGGCTCAATCGATTTCTCTTTTCACCCTGATCATTTTGATATATATAAGTCTATATCTATCTCGATTATTTCATTCTGTTACAATCCACCGTTATGTGATTAAAACTATAATACTCTGTGTACTAGTACAGCTGAGTATAAAAACCGTGTTTCCATCAAACGCAAACAAACAATGAAAGCATACAGCTGAGTATCTAATGTTCGATTCCACTCGAACTTAGGCTTCCTAACTTGTTTTTTGCTGTTACTATTGTTGTTGTTTTTGGTTTACGGAAGACAATGATAAAAATTTCAAAGTTGCTTAGGCAAAAAACTTTCGCCAAGATACTTAACTATTTCATTGTGCATGCAAACATACCTGTCGAAGTTGCAGTAAAACAAGTTGTTGGCTGGAGCGCGCTTGGGCATCATGGATACATGCATACCTATATATGTATGCGCGTAGTAGTACCTAGATAGATATGTATTAAGCATAAAGTTAAAGTTGGAAAAAACTTTTTTGTTGACGAATTTTGTTTGGTTTTTCCCATTGCATAAAAACTATAAACATTTAAACTATTCAAATGGTCATTGCGTTCATGCTTGAGTCTCCTTGAAAGCCTATAGAGCTGCTCTAGCTAAATAGGACCGGTTGGCTTTTTTGAATTTGATTTATTTAGCGAATGCAAAAATTTATAGAAGATGCGCTTTTTGCAACCTGAGTGAAACTTGAAATATCTAGAGAGATGAGATGATTAAACAGTTTGTACTATTTTGTTTTGTAGAATGAGTTCTGTAATACAAAATCGTAGAAGGAAATCACTAGACAGAAAGTTTAGCCAAACAGGACGATAGTTGTGAAGTCCGGAGGAATATTTCTAGTAAAATAACAAAATTACACAAACAAATGAATATTGGGCTGAGGATGGAGCAGTCAAAGCAACGATGGTATCTACTTGCAGACGGTTGATGGCAGACAACGCTAGGCTAGAGGGAAATACTACGAAAGGCGAACTGGATTCTCAAATTATAAATTTAGGATTTTGAATTGCAAGCAGAACTTAGCATCTTTTCCCATAGTCTGCGTTTTACTCTTTTTCAACCTTCAAATTAATTGCACATACCTCTCTAAGACCGAATTGGATTTAGAATCCACTGATATTTGAATTGCATAAGATTTCCGCTACAACTTCCGTTAAGTAAAAACTGAATTTGAAGAAAATATCGAACAAAGTCAGCAGCTGGCAAGGACAAGAATTAATGCTATGTCATATTTCTTAAATATTATTTTGTGGAAAATGCTTGGAATATGCTGGGGGCGGACTTTTGAAAAATTACATTTTTTCACTTACTTCTTTTTCGGGTGCCGAGCCCTGAGGTAAAAGCATGGACCTGGATGAACCCTGTAATATTTTTGAGCAAATATTGATATCTTTTATTTGTTAGTGCTGAGCAGGGATTTTGCATAGAGTTGTTGTTGAGCGATATTGGTATGAAATGAAAGGAGATAAGCGTGGTTTCATCATATCTAGTGTTCTATTTATTGTCATTCCTAGGCCAGGTCCCCAGATTGGGAAAAATGGCAGGCATGAAAAGAGAGAACTTTCGAAAAAAAAACGGCAGCCCGAGGAAAACTCTTTCATCCCAGTAATATATTTTAAAAACAGATTTAGTGTTGATTTTTTTAGAGCTTCCTGCGACTATTTCAAATATGCTTATTACAGTTTAGACTAAAATCAAGCATCCATTTTTAAAAACCAAGGTTGTGCAGGGTTGTGATTGTATTTACGAAGATCTTATCGAGCTTCAACGTTCTACGACCCCTACCATTATGAACTCATGACGTGGCGCATAAACTTTTACTAAACCTGCTCAAATTATCATACTTTATACATCAGAAGAGTGAACCAGCACTACTATTTGCCAAAGTCCACTTGTTATTAGATACATATATACTATGTAGTTCTTGACGAGCCTAAATACGATATTTCGGCGACTTAAAATCATGTTTATTGGATCCATACTGTCTTGTTGAAAGCCTGTCCGCGGAATCGACGAAAACAAATTTATGAAACGAAAAAGACGAGGAGACGGAAAGTAAAATATTTGTATGTAATTCTTATAGTGTTTTATATCATAACCCGGAATTTTGACTCATCTGACGCTCTGCACTCTCCTACACAATCTCTCTCATAATTTCGAGGGGGTTTATACACAAATTTCCGTATCAGTCACAACTGAGTATAATAAATCTCCCACTTAAAATTTGGGTCAATCACACAAATAATTAAGAAGAAATAAAGCATATTCTCTGCTTTTTATGCCACTTGGCGTAGTCGATGACTCTAGCGATAGCAATTTCCATTAGCAACTAATGAAGCATTACTTAGAAAAAAAAAAACGAAGCAAAAAGCATGAAATCACGGAAAAAATTTATAAAAAACAATAAAAAAATAAATCAAAATAAAGCCAAATAAAAAGCAAAACAGCAAAAAGTAAAAAGAAAAAAGAAAAATTTTTAAATCCAAAGCAACGGAGAAATTGTGATTAATATGTATGTATGTACATATGTACATAAGTGAGCTACAACGGCCAATCGGCCAACAGTCGGACATTGTCCTGGCCTTTGTTGTCTACGGAGAATTTCGACAATGATGACGAGATATGAAAGCAAAGGAAAATAATGGAAATGGCAGGCAGGTAGACGACATTACAAATTAAATACCTTTTAGCAATTAATCAGCTTAGCTAATGGACAATTTAAATTGTAAAAAGTATCTATAGCAACAACTAAAGTATCTGTGTATCTACGCTTGGTGTTGGGGTATCGCTGCGGAGCATTGGCCAAGCAAGTACATACCTACATATTTCGTTATGAATGATTATGAATGGAGGGCGGAGAACGTAAATAAGCAAGTGACAAGTTGCTGTTGTGATGATGGATATAAATATGTTTTTTTATTTGCGCTTTTGAATAAATAAGTTAAACTTTTTTGGGATATAATGCATTGTAATGAAACTCAATTTTAAATTAATTTTAAATTTGTATAATGAATCATAGTAAAATTTATTGCATCCATTAACGTATTTAATAGGAGTCTAATAAAAGTTGAGTGAGTTGACCAGATTAAAAAAACAAAAAAAGGAAATATTATTTTCTTAAAAACAGGGACCCAAAATAATAATTATTCGTTATATTTTCAGTGAAAAAAATCAAATACTTGCAAACATCGTAGAAGAGTATTGAGTTTGTGTATGTGCATGTCTGAAAGAGCACTATCCGAATCCACTATGACCGAAAAATTTTAAGCGATATCCATAAAAATCAAAAATAATCATTATTTTTTGAGTTTTATTTTTTTGATCAAAAATAAAACTTATTCCTTGAGTGATATATTTATCGCTCAGAAATAATCATTATTTTTTGAGTTTTATTTTTTTGATCAAAAATAAAACTTATTCCTTGAGTGATATATTTATCGCTCAGAAATAATCATTATTCTTTGAGTTTTATTTTTTTGCTTAGGTCGAAAAACTCAAATCGTCTCTAAAGTGCTCTGGCACATAATTACTAAAAAATTCCCGTCGATATAACTTCGTGAATGAGTGATATTTTTGATCGAAAAAAATAAAACTCACACAATAATGATTATTTCTGAACGATAAATATATCACTCAAGGAATAAGTATTATTTCTGATCAAAAAAATAAAACTCAAAAAATAATAATTATTTCTGAAGGATTAAATATCGTTCAAGGAATAAGTGTTATTTCTGATCAAAAAAAATAAAACTCAAAAAATAATTATTATTTTTGATGAAATATAAAAAAACTCAACATATAATGATTAAATGGCGATTTTTATTATAAAACTCATAATGATTACGGTCCCCGCTTAAAAAGAAGCCTTGCTAGTCGAAATTTCCTATATGATAAAACGGGACGTGATTGCCATTCGATTTTTTATCCTGCTATCGTGTATTCGTATAGTGGGCAGATGGATATTACTTTTAAAAATTTCTTTTCTAACCCGCTGCCTTTACAGTGTTACATACAATCGATATGGGAACAGAAACACATCAGGATACATATAAAAATGCGCTGTGTGTGCTAACTACTGCTTCTCACAAAAAGGTTAACTATTTTATACAATTTCAGGTGAAACAAAAAGAAAAGCAAACAGAAAATATGCAAAAAAAAAACCAATTGCAGATGAGTCATAAAAAAGTGAAGTACAATGAAAAAAATACCGCAAAACGTACCACCAAAAAAGTGATTGAAAAAATATCGACATATGTATGCATCTCACCTGGGATATGCAACAGCTGAATGTAAGCATCAAGAGACAACATTTGTAGTAAAACAAAAAAGAAAGCTTTGAAATTTTTTATTAAACGAAACCCTTAAATTGGCGCAATATTGCGAATGCGAAAACAAATAAATAATCAAAAAAAAAATATTTATGTGTGCATATTTGCTTTGTGGGCAATAAATTACAATAAAAATATTTTTGTCTATGGTAGCAGTGGATAGAGAAAGGAAAGTGGTGCATAAAGGTGACTGATTGTGGAATATAAAAATTGAATTGGAATAGAAAATATTATTGCGGATGTGCAACATATGTGAACTAGTTACAAATGAAATTACTTTGTTTTGCGGTACAAAGCAATAAGGTGTTGGTATGTATGTGCGTGTTTAGGTGGCGCAGGTGGTATGTGCAAAAGCGCAGAGGAAAGCACTTTTATGAAAGCTAATAAAACTTCTTCATATTGTGTGAGTACATTTCTCTGTTTAACCTCTTTTTCGATGTCTCCACTTTGCCCTACGTTCATCTATTCTAACATAACAAGCAGCGGTCATATCGCCACGCTTACTGAACCAAATTTTTGGAGGTAGAGTAAATTAGACAATACGAACATTTTTGTTTTTTTTTTGGCAGAGTAATAGGACAAAAAACCTCCGGAATTTCGCCACAAATTAGCAGAGTCCATGCATAGACTCTTGGAAGCCATTTCGAAAAAGAACGGATATCATAAAAAAATATTAAACAGGTTGTAGATGCATTTATTCACCAAAATTACCAATATGCAAAATACTTTTGCGAGCAAAAATGTATGACTTTTTTCGTTTCTTTAATTTTATAAAAAAGATTAAATGCATCTTGGTTTTTTAATGAATGTGTTTTTGTAGTATCAAGATTCAGCTATTATTATGCAAAATACTTCTGAGAGCCACTGTATCTGATTGAAAGAAATGGAAAATTGAAAGTCGCAGCTTCAAATTCAATGCTCGGTAAATGGGGATTGTTCTGCAACTTAAATCGAGTTTATAAACACGATTTATAAACACGATTTGAAAAATTTTTATTTTAAGTAATTTACAAATCACATTAGAAATCAACTTTTACTACTAGCAATTAACCTATTATTGTCATCTTTGTTTGTCGTTTATCTAACTGTTACACAAAAATAAATGCAACCAAAATCAAAAAAGCATAAGTAAACCACAAAAATCACTTAATGACTTAACTTTATTTTTTCAGTTGTGACTTATTTAGCAACGAAACAGATCCATTAATTAATTTTTTCTCGCTAATGCAAACGAATGTCTATTTTCTATTAGCAACAAATTGCAAAAACATGTAAGCCACAAAGCAGACGAATGAATAAATTATAGTTAAACGAAAAGTTGCTGGACAAAAGTCAAATGTATCCATGAAATGCAAAAAGATTAACAAACTTTTCAGACAAACTAAATACTCAGCAATGTGAACTAAAAATTAAAAAAAATAAAAAAATTCATAATCAAAGTACGGCCAGGCAGTTTGGTAAATTTAAGCTACGCATGTATATGGAATAGAGAGAGAACTGAGAATTAGAACAGGTTTTTTAACCTGAACCATGGAACGATTACATCATTCTGAAAACTGTTCAGATATGGAACCGAAGATTTTCGATGGTAGATTTTTCCATAGAAGAATTACTCTGAGCAGGTGGGAATTGAGGTCAATAAAGGCATCCTAATGATTATCGCTTGACCTTTGAAATGATTCAGTATTGTCTCAAATTGATCGTGATTGTTATGAAATTAGTTATTTATTACCGTGAAAGTTACTTCTAATGAACATTTAATTTATTACAATTTTGTTCGAAGTAATCAACTTAGCAAAATACTCACATATGCATGTGTAATTGTTTATTTTCATTGCAACAACTTAATTGCAAATATATTTATAATGCATCATGTCTATGTATATGTGTATATTATATATGTATTCTCCGGTATAAGATACTTTCGGAAATGCCTTTATTTACCACCAATTTGTTTTTTGCATAGAAAAAAAACTGTATCTTAATTTGTAATTTTAAAGTAATTATTTCGCGGTTAAACATATTTGACTTTTTTTTTTTTTTAAATTAATAATAAATATAGAATAAACTAGTTACATACAAAAATGTTATGTCAAAAAATAGTTTTCCAACACCAGTAAAATTTCATATTTAACCTGCAGAGAAAACCTTTAGTTCTGAGCTAGTACTAAACTCTATAATTAGCAGTAGTTCGTTTATTGACGCAATTTCCATAGCGCTGAACTAGTTAGCTGTAAGTTCATACAAATTAAACAAATAAGAAAAATATTCTTGGGGATCAGAAAAGCTAATCAACTACATAGTATTTTGCTAGGACTTGCTCAAGCAGAGCGCAATATTTAATTTCATATCTGCAAGTGAAGATGCAAATAGTATACTCCCTACACAAAATGTTTCACTAACCATCTGAGAATTGCAGAAATACACAAAGCCGACAACGGACGAAAATTTTTCATAGAATTTTTTTCACTTCGAAATTTCATGCAGTGTGCTTTATAATGATCACACAA